>JAODAL010003230.1:0-177962 GCA_025379985.1 Phyllomedusa bahiana
TGTTTATTTGTGAAAAATATCAAAGTATCGTGAAAAATTTGAAAAATGTACCATTTTTAAATTAGAACTAAATTTCTGCATGTAGGAGATAGTTATTCCACTCTAAATAGTTTATAACTAGCATATGTCTACTGTAGGTTGGCATAATTTTTTTAAAATCTATTTTTTTTTTAATGACATTAGGGGGCTTAGAAATGTAGTAGTAATTTTCATATTTTCAAGAAAGTTTGAAATATAAATTTTTTTAGGAACCAGTCCAGTTCTAACGTGATTTTAATTGGCCTGTATGTTAGATACCTCCATAAATGACTTCTTCTAAGAAACTACACCCCTTAAAGAATTCAAAACAGAATTTAGGAAGTTTATTAACCCATTAGGTGTTTCACAGGAATTAAAGCAAAGTGGAGTTGAAATTTCAAAATTTGTATCCATTAATCACAAGAACACGGTAGATGTGATCAGGGAAATGCAACTTAATATTGATTACCTAGATTGCCATTTTCAGAGATATTCCATATGTGGCCCAAGTGCACTATTTGGCTCAACCACAAGCCCCAGACTAGGAGGGGCACCTACCAGACTCTGGGGTTTCATTTTCTTTACAATTTAATTTAGGCGCCATTTCAGGTTTGTGGGCGCCCTAAGGCTCTAAAACTTAATAAACACCCCTAAAAAGACCCCATATCCCTTAAGGAATATATCCAGGGGTGTAGTGAGTATATCAACCCCACAGGTGTTTCACAATTTTTTTCAGCATTAGGCTGTGAAAATACCCAAAAAAATTTTTCCAACAATTTGCAATTTTAGCTGAAAATGTTTAATTTTTACAAGGAATCCTGGAAAAAAAAGCATCACAAATTGTGTTACGCAATTTCTTTCAAGTTCGGCAATACCCTACATGTGGGTGTAAACTGCTGTTTGGGCGCATTTCAGGGGCGTGCAAGGAACGGAGTGTTATTTGGCCTTTGGAACGCAGATTTTGGTGGGGCTATGTCGCATTTGCAAACCCCTCAAAGTACCAGAACAGGCGAAACCTTGCAGAAGTCGCCCCAATTTGGATTCAACACCCCTCAGGGATCTCATCTAGGGGTATTGTGCATTTTCAGTGCACAGGTGTTCCATAGTTTCTTTTTAGCATTGGGCCATGAAAATGGGGGGAAAAAATGCAGTTTCGTCATTGTTTTTTGGGCTTCATATTTACAGTGTTTGCTGTACTATATAAATTTTATATAGTTTTAATGTTTTATTACTTTTACACATTAGAAATAGGTCTATAGAAAATTGTATTTTTATATTGTCCTATTCTGGCAGCCATAACTTTTTCATTTTTCTGTACACGGAGTTGATTATGGGCTTGTTTTTTGCATGCTGACATTTTTATTAGTACCATTATGAGGTGCATATGACGCTTTCATCACTGGTTATTAAGGTTTTTGTGAGGCATTTTGAACAAAATACAGTATTTCTCTGAATGTTTTTTATTTTTATATTTTACAGTGGTCACCATGCGGAATAAATGACATGCTAGCTTTACTCAGCAGGTCAATACAATTACAGCACTATCCAATTTGTATTTTTTTTATTTTTTATGTTTTTACACAATAAAAACACATTTAATAAAAAAGTGAAACATGTTTTTGCATCTACATAGTTTGAGAGCCATAACTTTCTATTTTTCTGTGTACGGAGATGTGTAGGGACTTGTTTTTTGCGTGATAAGTTGACATTTTTATTGGTATCATTTTTGGGGGACAAGACTTTTTGATCAGTTTTAAATCTGTTTTTTGGAAGGCAGGGTGAAGAAAATACTGCAATCCTAGTAGCGTTTTTTTATTTTTAACAGCGCTCACCATGACAGTATCCATGACAAGTTAGTTTTACTCTGTGGGTCAATAAAAACACTTAAAAAAAGTGTTTTTATTGTGTAAAACAATATTTATGCATCGCTGTCTTCTGAGAGCCATAACTTTTTTATTTTTCAGTATACAGAGGCTTATCCCTTTGAATCTTGATGGATAAATACACTGCTGTATGTATACAAGGATGTAAATAAATACAGGTTTGCGTTTTCATACATATTTTAAATACAAGTTAGACGGGATCACCACTTTGCATGGAACAGTAAAATGTAAACTAAAAGGCCTACAGTGCTAAATCCAGACCAGAGGTCAAACCAACCACTCATAAAGTCAAATGGGTTTCCTCACTACACTGATTAGTTTTAAACATTTAGGCAAAGGTAAATAAATATTATTACAAAATACATTGTTGTTCTGATTTTGCTTTCTTTCAGTGCTAGAGCAGTTCTTATCTCCTGTTTGTGTACAAAAGCTTACCTAGGTTTCCGACAACCTTTCTCTATGATCTAGCAGCAGTGAATGGTCAGGCTGGAAAGTTCACTCCCTGTTGTGTCTTATCAGCAGAACACTTGTTTATGTTTATTACTGATAAACTTTAACCCTTTAGACGTTTGTTGCTTTGGGTTCTGTTATGTAAACCCTTTTGTTATCACTGTCCTTCTAACAGGCTCAGATTGGAATAGCAGGACTGATATGACAATCACTACTGTAAAACCACCCACAGCCTGAATGGGAAGTGGGAGCCTGAAGCTGGCTGTGAAGAGGAGGCTTTGTGCAACAGCATTCTGAGAACAGCCCTTCAAGGCATATCTTAGTGATAAGTCATCATTTATGAGATGGAAGTAACCCTTCAAGCTAAAAGATCTGCGTTATTCCTTTGGTATATAGTGTTTTGCATGTTATCATTATTGGTAATGAGGAAATGTGATCATTACGGTAAACCTCATCTCTTTTTACATAAGTATTTTCCAAACAATGTATGTTTTGAAGATCCTATGTTCAGAATGACAACAGAACATTTAATTTTCCTTATAGAACACTTCAACATTTCCAAGCACAATAAATTAATGTTAACCCATTTATAATTGAGATCAATATATTTTTTTCCTTTGCTGTTAATTGTGAAATTTAAAGGGACACTTCTATCAGAAAGGAGAATTTTTGTTAAAAACAAGATTCATGTAAAACAATTTTCTTTTACAATTTTTGGCAGTTTTTTTTTTATGTCATGAGTCTTATGCGATTAGAAATGACATATAAATCTTGTGCTTTTCTACTTGTGATAATAAAAATATAAAACTTCTGAATGGCCGGACAGACTAATCTCACTTTACTGTAACTGCTGCTTATCTCTATTGTAGTCTTATTATAAATAGTAGGTGGTGACACAATGATCGCTCTATTGTTGTCTGGACAGGAATAGATAAAATTAGACTAGATCAACAGGGTAATTACAAGAGCAAAACATGGCAGGATAGTGGATTAACCATTTTTCTGTACTGATGAGGTTTCCAGTTGTAACGATCCAGAGGTGACAGTATGCACTGACACTTCGATCTCCGGGTAACAGGTGTGGATCCACTGTGATCACCACGGGCGAGATGGTATAGGTGGAGACCCACGGCAGGAAATGGAGTCTAAGGGGCATCTGGCCCTCACCAGAGCCTGCCACAAGGCTGGAACGGACTTCACTGCGGAGAACTCCCAGGTCGCTACCCCTGATGTGGCTACCTGCAGTGACAGCCGAAGTGCAGGACAGGGACACTGGACATTAGAAGCAGCAGGTGTATAGCCGTAGGAGGACTGCAGGTCCTAGGAGGGTAGCAGACTGGTACCGTGGCAGGAACAGCAGGAATTAGTGGACTGATGCAGGAATATAGCAGGTATTATTGGACTGGTGCAACGGCAGGAACAGTAGAACAAACACAGGTGCAGGAACAGCAGATAGCAGTCAGAAGATCAGGAGCTCTGATGTACTATAACGAACAGACTTCAGGAATCTCAGGAGTTAACTCTGGGACAGCAGAACCCAGGAGCAGGTCAGGGGCTCTGATAGATAATAATGCACTGATGCTGGAGCAAGGGCAGGAAGCTGCTTATATTCCAGAAGGTCGAAGGTCACTGGCCAAGTAATAGGGACACTGTCTCTTTAAATAACAGAACAGTGTCGCACGAGCCCCGGGAGGCACCACAGCACGCACAGGAAGCCTGGAAGCATAGGGTTGGTGAGTACTAAGTGCCGACACGTATGCTCGCTGCAGCAGGGACAGGAACCGGGACGGGTAAGTATACTAGCGGGGAGACAGCAGCGATAGCAGAGCAGGCACCAACATGTCCCAGCCCAAGACAGAGGCTGCAGTGTGATTTGTGACACCAGCTTTCTTTACACTTATCAGGTCCTGCTGATAATAGATAGATAGATAGATAGATAGATAGATAGATAGATAGATAGATAGATCTATATCTATATATTGATATACAATTGAAACCAGCAGTTTACATCCACTATATAAATCATGACATGAAATCAGAATAAACCTTACCCATTTTAGGTCAGTTAGGATTACCAAAATTATTTATATTTGTCAAATGCCAGAATAATGAGAGAGAGAATTTTTTTTACAACATTTGTATTACTTTCTGCAAAGCCAAAAGTTTACATACACTAGGATTACTATGCCATTAAACAATTTGGAACAGATTATATGATGATGTCATGTCTTTGGAAGCTTCTGATTTATTGGCAACATCTGAATTAGAGACACAGCTGTGGATGTATTTTAATTGCACACCAGAAACACACTGCTTCTGTGTGTAAAATCATGGAAAAGTCTAAAGAAATCAGCCAAAATATCAGGATGAGAATTGTGGACTTGCACAAGCCTGGTTCATCCTTGGGTGCAATTTCCAGATATCTGAAGGTGCCTCGTTCATCTGTACAAACAATTATATGCAAATACAAACAAGATGGGAATGTCCAGTCATCATACCGCTCAGAAAGGAAATGGGTTCTTTGTCTCAGAGATGAATGTGCTTTGGTCCGACATGTACATATCAACCCAAGAACAAAGGCAAAAGACCTTGTAAAGATGCTGGCGGAAGCTGGTAAGATTGTGTCATTATCCACAGTGAAACGAGTACTATATCAACATGGGCTGAAAGGCCACTCTGCCAGGGAGAAGTAATTATTCCAAAAGAAACCTATAAAAGCCAGATCAATGTTTGCAAATGCACACAGGAACAAAGACCTAAATTTATGGAGACATGTCCTATTGTCTAAGGAAACTAAAATTGAACTGTTTGGCCATAATAACCACCGATACGTTTGAAGGAAAAAGGGAGAAGTTTGGAAATTTGGTAATCCTAATTGTACATAAGCAGATAAGGTTCATTCTGATCTTATGTCAGATAGTGAGAAAAGCATGCATACAGTATGTCACGTCAAGGGAAGTACAGTGAGCCCTGACTGAACTCCAGCCCACTGTCTTGCCAACTTGACGAACTACCCTAATGGTAGCCCCCAACTGGACGGCAGTCACTACGCTGCTCTGTGCCAGGCCCGTCAGGGGAGAGAAAAGTCAGACAGTCCAAGTCGGCAACAGATCGGTAATGTCAGGCTACAAATTGGTAAACGGAAGGATAACCAGAAAACAAGCCAGGGATCAAAATACTGTCAGGAACGCGGTACTAAATCAGGAGACAAGCCGAGGTCAAGAACACGAGCCGAGGTCAGGTAATAAGGAAAGCACAATCTAGAAACAGGGGAAAACACGCAGGGAGAACCTTTCACAGGCAAGGAAGAAAAGAATCGAGGAGGTTTAAATGCTGTGCTCGGACACTGCCCCTGTAGTTGATTGGTGCGCTGTCTGAGCCCTCCTATTGGCCTAGTGGCTGTAGTGCTGTCACTCCTGAGCTCACGAGCAGAGCCTCTCCCAGGGTGTGGACTCAGGCCAGGTAAATTAACCCGTGCAGGGCGTTGCATCCCACAAGCAGGAGACTGCCCAGGCGAGTGGGTCCTGACAGCACCCCCCCTTTTAGGAAGGGCCACTGGACCCTCATCTGGTTAGGATTTGTCTGGGTGAGAGTCGTGGAATTCCTTAATAAGAGATGGATCTAGCAGAAACCCATGACCTCTCCTCAGGACTATATCCCTTCCAGTGAACTAGGTACTGAAAAGACCTTTGAAGTCTGTGAGAGTCAACAATTCGAGCAACTTCATACTCTAACCCCCTCAATTCTAACTGGAGGAGGGGGTTTAGAGGGCGGAATCACGGATGGAATGTACCTTTCACAGGCAAGGAAGGAAGGAATTGAGGAGGTTTAAATGGTATGCCCAGACACTGCCCCTGTAGCTGATTGGTGCGGTGTCCGAGCCCCCCTATTGGCCTGTACGACACACCCTCTGTTAGGAGTGGCTGTAGAGCTGTCACTCCTGAGCTCAGGAGCAGAATCTCTCCCAGGGTGGGGACACAGGCCAGGTAACCCGTGCAGGGCGTTGCATGCCAGGAGGGTGCCCAGGTGAGTGGGTCCTGACAGTATATGTCTTTTTGTAAAGTGTATGTAAGCTGATTGCATCTGTGTGTGTGTATATATATAATATATATATAATATATATATATATATATATATATATATATATATATATATATATATATATATATATGTGTGGGTGTGTGTTGTGTGTGTGTGTGTGTGTGTGTATAGACCAACCAATATAAAAAAATAAATAAATTCATATTATAATAGTAATATATTGCTTGTCAATATGTGAAAATAAAGTTTGATGATAGCATCCCTTTAAGCCACTGCTTTGTTCACATGTTGCATCAAAACTAGAATTTTCCCTAAAACAGATGCACATTTTTACATTACAATTTTTTCACTGTTTAGGTTCTATTCTTACTTTTAGCTTACAAATACCCATACAGAATACTAACCAAAATACTGCTGAGTGAAAGTGGCCTCAGGGAAGATGAGTTATGCTACATTCAGGATTTTGCAGGAATTAAAATCATGCATAGCTCACTTCTGCCCATGGAAACAGTAATAACTTTAAAACTTGTCTGTGTGTACTCAGAGGCAAGACATAAATAGAACAGCTCATCTGCTAGAGGTAATGTTTAGACTAAAAGATGAAAAAAGAAATGAATTCTTCATATCTACACTACCCAGACATCTCATCTACTAAACAATGTCTGTTTTAATTATTTAAGGCTATGTTAGGTAGTAGACATGTGGGTCTGACTGAATGAAAAAATCCAAGTACTAACTTTTACATCAAATGGTTTAATGTAAAACCAGACATCCAGACTTTTAAGTGTAGATAGTATCTAATAGCGCATCTTAAAATATTTGGGTCTGAGTAAGAATCAATAGTTGGTAATAACCAATGATGTCAGTTGTATTTTAGTTCCTCGCTGTACCCTTGCTGTCCCAGTTCGGTTCCCTTAGAGCATCTTAATTTATAATATATAGCCCATACAAAGCAACATTTAAAAGGTAATACATGGGCACTTAAAAAATTGGACCAGACCAAACAAAAAGTAGAAGGCAAAGCAAGTAAAGTAGTCCCTGAAGTTACAATGGCCTCAGGATACAAAGAGCCTTATGTATGAAAACTGTCTTGCCGTAAGGCTGTCTTTCTTGCCCATAGCAACCAATCAGAGTTCAGGTTTTATTTTTCATAGCCCTATAAAAAATTAAAGCTGTTTTGCTCTGGGCAAAATAGATAGTCTTACTGCTAGACAGTTTTCATACATAAGACCCGATATGTTCACCATACTATGGTCTTTGCTGGGTCATTGTATCTGGAAATCACATTCACAATACAATGTTACAGACATTTGCAGCTCATGTGATCGATGGAAGATCCAACCAATTATCATTTTATTTGTATTAGCGAAGTACACGTAGTGATTGGCGGTCTTGTAGCGCCTCTTGTCACGTAGCGTGCCTCAATCCATGTCCCGGTCCACAGAAGCGCCCGTGTCCCTGTCCGTCTGACTCAGCACTGTTTTCACCTCTCTGAGTGCTGAGTCCCTTCTTATGTCTCCTTCTTTTCCTGCTCCCTGCCGGCTTCCCCTCTTGGGTGTTCGCGGCCACCATTTTTGCACGAGTGTGCGCTGGTCCTCTCTGATTTAAAGGGCCAGTGCCTGCCAACCAGCTTACCCACGAACCAGTCACATTCTGCTTGAGGTTTTATCAGGAAATCTTCCCCTTCCTTACTTGATACCCTGTTTCCCCAAAAATAAGACACCCCCGAAAATAAGACATAGTGTATTTTCTTTATGCAATTCAGAGTTTGGCTGCTTATGCTAATGTTTGTGATGAAATCACTACAGTATATTAATACATGTTGATGTTTTATTCAACAATAAATGTGAATTATTGTTCATAGAAAAAAAAAATCCCCTAAAAATAAGTCTTAGCCCTTCTTTAGGAGCAAAAATTAATATAAGACACTGTCTTATTTTTGGGGAAACAGGGTAGTTATTGGTGTCTGTTAGTTAGTTTTAGCCTTTGCCTGTCTGTTTCTTTCCAGTTTTGACCACTGGCTTTGTTTTCTGACCTCTCTCCTGTCTGCCACCTGCTCTATGCTTCCATCCGACTTCTGACTCTGATAGAACGCCACTTGCCTGTACTATGACTACATCTCTTCCTGTTTCTCAGTACCATCCCATTTTATTCCACACCTGATCCATGTGTCACAGTCAATAGCTCTACATTCTCACCAGTTCCACAAGTGTACTTGTAGTGGCCTGAAACAGAACCATGTCCCGTGTGCCTGTTTCATGAGTAGCTAGAGCCACTACAATTTGCTCACTAGTCCACCCCTCTATGCCTAGTTTCACTGTGAGCTCATATATTTAAATCCCAGACATTTCTTTATTCTGTTCTATTATAATTGCTCTTGTGTGTTTCTCCTACAGTATTTCTTGCATTTACCTTGCCCACTGTTTAGAGCAACAAGGAGTTAAATCAGCTAGTAACCTGATTGGATAAGTGGCTCAGCCATGTCAGCCAATCAGAGGAGCTCTCTTTGCAGCCTCAGAGTAACCAGTCTGAGCTGGAAAGTTCCAGAAGAAGGAGTGAAGCACTAGACTCCACAGAGAGCACATCTCTCCTCTACTACAACCCGGCTGTGGCCTAGTATCTTTTCAACTTCTAAATTCAACCTGTATCCAGCAAGCAACAAGGATTTCCATGAGCCTGCTTCAGTTTCCAGTAGGACCACGCATATATATTATTTAAGAGCCTACTGTCCAGTCGTAAGTGTGTTTGAGGGTCCCCCAACTCCGACTAATTTTGTCCTGGCTTCCATGTCAGTGGTCCATGCATCTTCCACCTGTAACCAGTGTGAGTTGGCAGTGTCATGTTCTCAAGTCTCAAGTTCAGTATTTTCTGACCCGTGCCTCGTTCAACTGAAGTCAAACTTAAACTCTATCAGTTCTCAATCTATAGAACACTAAAACGTAACTTTTATCATGTATAACACTAAGGCCAGGCATGACATTTTAAATTGTGATTTCTCACCACTTCTCACAGTGTCACCAGCTGCAGAGGGTGTGACAAGGAAACGTTATATGTTTTATGTCCATTGAATTAGGGATGACTGCCCAAGTAGGATGCTTGGGATCCCTTACTGGAGTTAGTAAATCACTGTATATATGAGGTTTCCCTGCTAATAGGTGGTGCTCCACCAGACTTGATAATAGAAAAGGTGTTATTCCTTCACAATAAGAAAGTGATAAATTGAGAGGTTAGAAATCAGGTTTTTAAATAGTGTGTATAGAGGTTTAGTGTTATACATAATAAAAGTTACGTTTAAGTGTTCTATAGATTGAGAACTGATAGAGTTTAAGTTTGCCTGTGACAAAATAGTAAATATAGTGATCAAAAGTCACTCTCTGTTCTCTTGCGAGATTCCCAAATTTTTTTTTGGGGGGGAGTATTTGACTCGTTCAGCTGAAGGTCTCACCCTTCTGGATCAGGTCTGTAACAACTCTTTACTGCCCTACTACTACTCCCAACTTCTCAAGATTCTAAAACTACTACTTCCAAAGCCTACCTGCATCTCTTCTACAAGTACTAAAGTGCTCATCCAGCTCCAAGGCTCTGATTACTCCTAATTGCTCCTTTACAAAGCTGTATTTTACCGTGACTTACCCACGAGAGACTGTACAAGTATTACTCTGTATTATACCAACTGTTCCAGCTTCTAGTAAAGCGACTATAACCCTCAAGCCTATGTTTGCAGTGACTGTCTCAGCTGTGGGCGTTGTGTGGGATTGGGTAGCAGGGAACATTCTTTCAGTCAGGCAGGGCCTGTGACCAAGTCCACCATATACCCTCATGCCATACCATCGCCTGTGACAACCTTAAAGGCCCTCTGTCCCAGTCACCCGGCTTGTCACACAAGCCCTTAATCTGCCTACACCTCCACCTCAAAAATATCTCTCGAATCTGCTCATTTAATGCTGCAAAAATGCCCTTGTCATCTCCCGCCTAAACTACTGCATCCTTCTAGGTGACCTCCAGTCTAGTACTCTCGCTCCCTTCCCAACCAGCATCAACTCAGCTGTCTTATACACCTCTCTCCTCGCTACTCCTCTGCCTCTCCCCTCTGCCAATCTCTTCACTGGATATCCATTGCCCAGTGAATTCAGTTCAAGTTACAAACCATGACCTACAAGGCTCTCCATAACCTCTCCCCTCCATTCATCTCTGTCTTAATCTCTATATAGCTCCCGTCACACAATCTCTACTCCTCACACAACTGTCTCCAAAAATTCTCTCATGCTTACCCGATACTCTGGAAATCACTGCCCCAACACATCAGATTCTCCTCCACTTTCATTAGCCTCAAAAGGAACCTGAAAACCCATCTCATTAGGATAACCTATACGCGAAGCAAACCAAATTTTTTACCGCAAGTTAGGTAAATTTCGAGTTCGGGACATGCATTCGGTGCCATTTTCACTTTCACTTTCAGCTATTTCCTTCAGTTTTGGTGGCCAGCCAATCAGTGCAGAGCACAGAGTGGGGTCAAAAATGTCACCACTAAGGATGTAGTGATCTCATTAGCTGCTTAAATCACATGACTGTCTTATGTGTATGTCACTGTATTTCCTGTTGAATGCAATTTCGACCTTACTCTCTGTACTGAACACACTGCTGCCTCTGTGTGCTTGTTTGCCAGCAGGCAGAAACACTATTTTCTAGCGATTTTACACAGGAAAAGCTGCTAGTTAGTTTAGTCGAGGGGTGGGGTGACAGCTAGCTTAGGGAATTATACACAACAATAATTAGGGAGTTATGGAGTTTTGTATAGCTTTTGTATAGTATATAGTCTGGTATAGCTGGCTGCATTTTTCCCATCTTTATTCAGAGTGCCCAAAAGTTCATTTCTGCTTTTTTTGGGGGTCCAGTCACTGCAGAAGACACCATCAGCAAATCTGCCATAGAAAGAAATGCAAGTGTTGCAGTGTTGCTTCCAGGGTTCTTCCATAAGACAGCATTAACAGATACATAGAAAGAAATCTTTTTTAAATACTATTTGCTTGTAGTTAAATTTTCCATAGAAAAAAAAAAACGGTTTATAATCCTATTTGCCAGTTGCAAAGTATAGGCATTTAAGAACACTGTTGATTTGCTGTCTTTGGAGTACAGTTCTTCAATAAGAGACTGTGAACAAATCTTGACCCCAATGTACAGACCACTCCATATAATCCATATTCTGAAGAGCTCTTTTATGACACAATGTGTTTGGGGTCAGAAGGCATTTCAAAAGATCAAGAGGCCAAAGAGGATAATTTTGTCTGCTCTGACGCCAAATCACTGATGCCCTCAGAGGAGGGAGGAGGAGAAGGAAGCCGGTCAGTCGTCAGAAAGTCCGAGCGGTCAGCAATGCGGCTTCTAGCCCGCAGCTTGAGGATGTAGACTGTCAGGAACAGAAGTCACTGTGTGATTATGATGATTAACATACGGATCCAACGGGTCTTTTACAGCAGCCCTTGTCCTCATCAGTGGAGGAGAGATGATTGGGATATGTCATGCAGTCCGGCCTCAGAAAGGAGAAGGCAGTCACAAGTCCGCTGACATTAATATGCCAGCCATGGTCAGTGGTGGCAGCGGGAACATCCCCACAACAAACAGAGATTCATCACTCTGAAGGTGGGCTTTCCATGCATCTTTACAAAATGCTTTGTAAAGGTAGACCAAAAAGTAGAAAAATATAACCAGCCTCAGACCAAAGACACAGAAGGCAGCATAAAAAGGAGTATAAATTTTATTAGAACATCAAAACACTTTCAAAAGACAAAAAAGCTGCAAAGGTAAAACTGTATCAAAACGACACCTTGTTGACGCGTTTTAAATCTACCGATTCTTAATCATAACAAAGACCAACCTGCCTCAACTTCCTTTTTATAGGTAACACCCAGATAAGGGGGCAGGACATAAAACATACACAACATTAGTCATTTAAAATTAAGTCTGTTCTATAGTTTAAACCTGAGGGGTTCGCAGTGTTCAACATGAGGATCCAATAACCCTCTCTTTTCAACAAAGATCATTTGTGATCACCCCCTCTCTTTCCTATAGACACAGATTCTATACTAAACACTCTTAAATCGGAAATATTTCCTTGATGTGTATGGAAAAAGTGTTTGGATACGTTAGATACCTTTTACCTTTTACCTGATACCTTTTATCAGCACAAGATGCTCCATATATATGTTCTCGTACTTTTAAGCGTCTAGTCGTGCAACCAACGTATCTCAATAGACATGATACACATTCTATGCAATATACTACATTAGTGGATTCACAATTTAAAAATTGTTTAATATTAAATTCATTTCCATCGATTAAACCTTGTTTTTTTTAGTCTGTATCGCATACTTACAGGTAAACCGCAACGGAAGAAACCTTCTACATTGAGGCAAGTTAATCGCTTTCCATTAGTTTTGACTAGGCTAGGTGAGAGAGTCGACTGTAGAGTGGGAGCTTTTTTCGTAACAAATTTACAGCCTTTCTGGAGTAAGAACTAAATGAGTCATCTTGAAGTAAAACAGGTTAGTATTTTGTAATAATCCTTTTGATACAATCGACCTCTTTACTATAAGTAGTTACAAATCCCGGACCTTGAATCTCTTTTTTTATGTTCCTTTTTCCCATATAGCAATTCTACTCTATCACGCTGCTTAATTTTTTTAACAGCTCTGTCTAAAGACCATTTGGGATGACCCCTTTGATGTAACCTTCTCACAACATTATTACATTCTGTCTCAAAGCTTAGATTGGAAGAACAATTGCGTTTAGCTCTAACAAGTTCTCCGTACGGTATAACCTTCAGAGTATGTGCTGTGCTGGATGACATGAACAAGCATGTAAAATACTGTTATTAGAAGTCGGTTTTCTATATGTAGACGTAAGGATTTTTTTATCCGTAACACTGCCATGTAAAGAAAGATCTAAAAAATTCATGAGTGGCATGGTAATTGTAGGTGAAAAACAAACCAAAAGCATTGTTAATAAGGTACGATACAAACTCCTGTGAGGATGCCATATCTGACTTCCAGATGACAGTGATGTCATCTATATAGCGCCTGTACAGGATATGTTCAGAAAAAGGGTTATCCTCTGTAAATACAAAACATTCCTCGAACCAAGATACAAACAAATTTGCAAATTACGGGGAGAACTTAACTCTCATAGAAGCTCCTGTTTCTTGAAGATAAAACTTATTGCAAAACATGAAATAGTTATGTGAAAGTAAGTAATCAATAACCATTAAAATGTAATCTATCAAAATATCACTATAATTCAAGTATTTCTTTAGATGAAACTCCACAGCTTTCAACCCTAGGTAATGCGATATAACAGTGTACAAAGATTCTATATCACATGTCAACCACCTATATAGTTCATTCCAATCCATATTACAAACTGTTTTCAAAACATGTTTTGAACCTCTCAAATGACCAAAACATATGTGTACCAAGGGTTGTAAAAGGGCATCAACACACTCAGATATATGTCCATTTAAAGAACCTATTCCCGCGACTATCATAGGTCTCATAGGTGGCGGGAATAGGTTCTTATGAAGTTTGGGTAACGAGTGAAAAATTGGAATGACAGGGCATTTGACTACCATATAATCTTATTCTTTTTGGCTAATAATCCCCAACTTCAATCCCTCTTCCAAAATTTCAATAAGATCTTTTAAGAATTTCTTTGTGGAGTCACAGGTAAGTATCTGATATGTAGCTCTATCTTCTAAAAGAAGATTATTCAATAATACATAGAGGCCAGTGTTCAAGAGAGCGGGACATCCCAACGGGGAAGAGGGAGGTTCAGCTGGCAGGGGCGTAGTTATAGGCCGTGCAGCCGTAGCAGCCACAATGGGGCCCTGCATCTTGAGGAGGCCCAAAAGGGCCTTTGACACATAAGAAGACACCGGTGTTGGAAATGGCACATGGTAACTGACAGAGGTGCCAACAGGGTAGTACAGGCAGTACTCCTGTCAGGGGCGCTAATCAAAAAGGGGCCCAGTGATATGTTAAAAAATAGGAACTAGTAATAGGTGGCGGCCCCATTTGATTTAGCTGCATGAGGCCCTGAAATGGTTAATAGATGACTGACGGCAGCCCAGGCTACCACTGCACACCCTATAACTACGGCCCTGCCGTAGTTGAGGAGACCCAAAAGGGCCTGTGACACATAAGAAGACACCGGTATTGGAAATGGCACATGGTAACTGACAGAGGTGCCAACAGGGTAGTACAGGCAGTACTCCTGTCAGGGGCCCTAATCAAAAAGGGGCCCAGGGATATGTTAAAAAATAGGAACTAGTAATTTGATTTAGCTGCATGGGGCCCTGAAATGGTTAATAGATGACTGACGGCAGCCCTGGCTACCACTGCACACCCCATAACTACGGCTACGGATGTTCTTGGGCCCTGGTGAAAAAAGTGATAGGGGCTCCTGCCAGTTACCATGTGTCATTTCCAATACCGGCATCTTCTTATGTGTCAAAAGGACCCCGTAGCAGCTGCTACTGCTGCACCTCGTATAACTACGCAGTCCTCATCTTTTCAGTTAGCCATTGAAAGGAATTAATGATTTTTTTCTGTAACTTAGGCACAGTTCACACGGCTTATTGCCGACGTAATTGCGGGACGGATTTCGCCCCACAATTACGCCGGCTGTCGTGCAGCGTGGGTCCAGCTGCTCGCCGGCCCCATAGACAGCTGTTATTAATGGCGCGTACACGCCTTAAATAATTGACATCTCACTATGAGAACTATTGATTACCTTAATTACAGAGATGGATTTCAGCCGTACTGCAGCTCAAATACGGCGCGCAGTACGGCTGAAATCAGTGCCCAAATCAGCCGTGTGAACGAGTCCTTAGAGCCAAATTGTCTTCACTAAGTTGTTCCATGTATCCATTTTACACTTATGGAATGTAATTGCGGCTTCTCCTTACCTGTGTTAGTATAAAAATTAACCTGAACATCATCTCCCATTAACTTTAATGGAGTTCGGCTCGAATTTCTCAAAATTAGAGGTTCGGCCCAAACTTGAATTTTTTACGGCTTGCTCATCTCTAATAACTATCTATACATTTTATTTTACACTTGTCATATATTAGCTTACTTATGTATGCTAATACATTATATGCCATGTCAGTATGACTCAGGCTGCTTTTAGGACAACGCATAGGAATAGATGTATTAAAATTGTCTCAGACTAGATATCATGTTAGGTTAGTGTATTATTCGTCAATGAATGAAAGTGTCTCATGGCACTTTATAAATATGTCAAGCAGTAAGACAAACTGTCGTGCGCCATAAAGGTGTGTTCTGAGACAAATTTATGTCCTAGTTTCACCACTTTGAAAATGCCATGAATAACTATGTATGAACTGCGACATTTTTTGGCATAAGAGCTACATAAATGTGTTGTTTCGCAAAATTGGCATAGACATTCCCTAGAAGAGTGGCGCAGACAAAAGTGTTGGTCTTGTCAGACAGACTCATTCTTTTTGGCGCAAATGCTTTAGGAATATGTCGGATATCGCATAAGCCATTGTTTCTGTCATAAACTATGACAGAAAACTGGCGCAGCAACTTTAATAAATCTGGCCCATGGTATGTAGATGCAGTTTATTGATCACTTTTTATTCCAGATTTTTGGGAATGCAAAATGACAATAAAATCTGCAGTTTTAGCGTCCAATATATAGGTAAAGACACGCAGGGAAACAGGAGCGTGGAGAGATAAGTAAAATTTTATTATATCTTTTTGATACTAGTTCTTCACTGCTTTTAGGATCATTCCGTTTCAACCTATATTGTTTATGGATTTCAAATGTAATGGACACATAAGTGCAGGACTGATAACAGTTATATTACTGTATGTGTCTTCTAATTAGCGCTATACTTGATTGTCTGTCATACAACTAAGACAGATTTTTAAGCAACATTTTTTAAGGAATTCACGTTTCATTATTCAAAGAATTAGAAATAGTTTCTGCAATCTGAATATACCTGAACACATTTAAAGAACTTATGATCAATGGGAATTCTTAAAATGATGTTGTATATTTTGTTTAAAAGCAAGATTAATGTACATAGAGGAATGTTTCTCAATGTTCCTAGCTCAAGTACTCCTTACTCAAATAAATTACTTTAATGTATCCCCAAGGCTTTGATCTTGTAATGTGCTGCAGGTAATAAAAGCATTGCTAGGAGCACAGTGCAAGTCTTCATACAAACCTGTGAGGTACATAAAGCACAGGTTGACAACTTAGATCTACAGGTATAACCTCACTAAGCGTAAGTTCACATACTAGATTCCCCATCGAATTCCACGTAAAAAATTACATGCAGTGTGACTTCCATTCATTTGACCTATTTGAACTACAAAGTGAATTTACTACATAGCATATTTTTAATCCATGGTGCGGAAAAAACTGAATGGACATGTCTATTCTTTGAAACAGATACTCCTCAGATTCCTCTTCAGTAGGTTTGACGCAGATTAGCCCCATTGAAATGGGTCTAGCCCACATCCAAATCAGAGATAATAAACGCCTCTACGAGTAGGAACTCCTTGGTAGAACTCTGTGGTATTGCCTTGGATTTCTGCCAAGGTTTCCTCTTTAGATCTTTCCCATGGGAAAAACCCCATGTGTGAACATACCCTACGTTTTCTGCTATTGCATTGCTTTTTACAATATATCATTGGTATTCCCAATGCCAGCACTACGGATATCAAAAGTACTGCTGAAAACATTGCCTGTGCACAAAGTATAAAATCCTTTGCACTGCTTCCTCACCTAATATGTCATTGCTTCAAGCATACAGTAAATGTGTCCATCAACACGCGGCAGTTTGTAGCCATGAAGAATTGAAGCTGGTTCATGACAAAGGTAAGTTCTATCCATAGCCTCATCGAAATAGTTTTATAAAATGGGTGATGAAATACCATAGCAAAACAATTGGATGATATATACAGTGGGTAAGGAAAGTATTCAGACCTCTTTAAATTTTTCACTCTTTCTTTCATTGCAGCCATTTGGTAAGATCCAAAAAGTTCATTTTTTTGGCTGATTAATATACACTCTGCTCCCAATCTTGAAAGAAAAAACACAGAAATGTAGATATTTTTCCAAATTTATTAAACAAGAAAAACTGAAATATCACATGGTCATAAGTATTCAGACCATTTGCCATGATACTCATATTTAACTCACATGATGTCCATTTCCTTCTGATCCTCCTTGAGATGGTTCTACTCCATTGGAATCTAGCTGTGATAAATTAAACTGATTGACTTGATTAGGAAAGGCACACACCTGTCTATATAAAACCTTACAGCTCACAGTGCATGCCAGAGCACATGAGAATCATGAGGTCTAAGGAACTGCCCATGGAGCTTAGAGACAGAATTGTGGTAAGGCACAGATCTGGCAAAGCTTACAAAATAATTTCTGCAGTACTCAAGGTTCTTAAGAGCACAGTGGCCCCCATAATCCTAAAATGGAAGAAGTTTCGGACGACGACAACTCTTTCTCAACCCGGCCGTCCAGTCAAACTAAGTATTCGTGGGAGAAGAGCCTTGGAGAGAGAGGTGAAGAAGAACCCCAAGATCACTGTGGCTGAGCTCCAGAGATGCAGTAGGGAGATGGGAGAAAGTTCCAAAGTCAACTTTCACTGCAGCCCTCCACCAGTCGGGGCTTCATGGCAGAGTGTGCCAACAGAAGCCTCTCCTCAATGCAAGACATATGAAAGCCCACATACAGTTGGCAAAAAAGCACACGAAGGACTCCCAGACTATGAGAAATAAGATTCTCTGGTCTGATGAGACGAAGATTGAACGTTTGGTGTTAATTGTAAGTGGCATGTGTGGAGAAAAAACCGGCACTGCTCATCACTTGCCCAATACAATCCCAACAGTGAAACATGGTGGTGGCAGCATCATGCTATGGGGGTGTTTTTCAGCTGCAGGGAAAGGACGACTGGTTGCAAGTGGCCAAGTACAGAGATATCCTGGATGAAAAACTTTTTCAGAGTGTTCTGGACCTCAGACTGGGCCGAAGGTTCATCTTCCAACAAGACAATGATCCTAAGCACACAGCTAAAATAGCAAAGCAGTGGCTTCAGAAAAACTATGTGACCATTCTTGACTGGCCCAGCCAGAGCCCTGACCTAAACCCAATTGAGCATCTCTGGAGAAACTTCAAAATGTCTGTCCACCAATGTTCACCATTTAACCTGAGGGAACTGGAGAGGATCTGCAAGGAAGAATGGCAGAGGATCCCCAAATCCAGGTGTGAAAAACCTGTTGCATCATTCCCAAGAAGACTCGTGGCTGTACTAGCTCAAAAGGTTGCTTCTACTCAATACTGAGCAAAGGGTCTTAATACTTAAGACCATGTGATATTTCAGTTTTTCTTGTTTAATAAATTTGCAAAAATATCTACATTTCTGTTTTTTTCTTTCAAGATGGGGTGCAGAGTGCACATTAATGAGCAAAAAATTGAACATTTTGGATCTTACCAAATGGCTGCAATAGAAGTGGGAAAATCTCTTATAAGTGAGAGCCACCAATAAACTGTTCAGTGTAAGGATTTAGGCGCCTTTCAGACCTCACTGACTGTTTTGCATAGAGCAAAGGCTTATGGGAAAAGAGCTAAGGAGCTCCACAGCGCACTCTATTGGATGTAGTTATCCTCAATTTGCATGTAGCTGGCTGGAGCCTAGCAATGTGAAAGGGATTTGAGTCAAACCAGTTAAGTCCATCTGCAGACAGCTGTTTTGGGGATATCTGCCCCTTGTCAGTGCAACGTAGAACTTACTGATTGGCTGGGTGAGAGGCGAGAGTGGCGTAGAAAAACTCTCCTTAGGGAGAGCCACCAATAACTTGGTCGGTGTGAGGATGTATGCGCCTTTCAGACCTCACTGACTGTTTTGCATAAAGCAAAGGCTTATGGGAAAAGGGCTAGGGAGCTCCACAGCACACTCTATTGGATGTAGTTATCCTCAATTCACATGTAACTCGTAGCAGCGCAGTAGTGTGAAAGGGATTTGAGCCAAACCAGTTAAGTCCATCTGCAGACAGCTGTTTCAGGGTATTTGCCCCTCGTCAGTGCAGCATAGGCTGCAATGAAAGAAAGAGTCTAAAATTTAAAGGGGTCTGAATACTTTCCGTACCCACTGTACACTCACCGGCCACTTTATTAGGTACACCTGTCCAACTGCTCGTTAACACTTAATTTCTAATCAGCCAATCACATGGCGGCAACTCAGTGCATTTAGGCATGTAGACATGGTCAAGACAATCTCCTGAGTTCAAACTGAGCATCAGTAGGGGGAAAGGGAAAGGTGATTTTTGTGGCCTTTGAACGTGGCAAGGTTGTTGGGTGCCAAAAGGGGGCTGGTCTGAGTATTTCGAAACTCTGATTCCTGGGATTTCAGCACAACCATCCTAGGGTTAAGAGAGGGTCCGAAAAAGAAAAAACATCCAGTGAGCGGCAGCCTGTGGGCGAAAATGCCTTGTTGATGCCAGAGGTCAAAGGAGAAGGGACAACTGGTTCGAGCTGTTTGAAAAGGCAATCAGGGGGGACCCTTTAAATAGCCACCCGTTACAAACCAAGGTAGGCAGAAGAGCTCTCTGAACGCACAGTATGGCGAACTTTGAGGCAGATGGGTACAGCAGCAAAGACCACATCGGGTGACTCTAAAGCTAAGAAAAGGAAACAAGGCTCCAATTTGCCCACTCATCGAAATTGGACAGTAGAAGATTGGAAAAACGTTTGCCTTGGTCTGATAGTCTCGATTTCTGCTGCGACATTCGGATGGATAGGGTCAGAATTTGGACATCACAAACATGAAAGCATGGATCCATCCTGCCTTGTATAAAGGTTCAGTGGTGGTGGTGGTGCATGGTGGGGGAAAAATTTTCTTGGCACTCTTTGGGCCCTTGGTCCCAATTGAGCATCGTTGCAACACTTTGTTGAATCTATGCACGAAGAATTGAGGCAGTTCTAAAGGGCCCAAAAGGGGGTCCAACCCGTTACTAGCATGGTGTACCTAATAAAGTGGCCGGTGAGTGTATATTATACCCAAGAGATAATAGTGATCCTGTCTGATTAATAATTATGTTTAATTTAATTATAATGATTATATAAAATTATGTAATCACAACAAACTACTAGAATAATCAAATGCCTGAGGGTGCAGATACTACTCTAAAACGTAATCTTTATTAATAATACTTAAAGCATGAAGCAGAAAGAAGAAAATCCCAATAGACAAATACTTATTAGTGAAATAACAACATAAGCGGAGCACCCGCCCCAAAAGGGGCGACCCCACACAGGAACACCTTACCAAAACTACACAATAATAGACAGACTACTAAACAAAGAGTCTTTTTTGGAGACTAGTAGCAGCTTTTAAGTGGAGAATAATTTGTTAGTTTTGAATTTGTTATGGTTTTTACTGACACATTTTTTTTTCTTTTTAACGGATGCTATTACCACCAGCTCAGGGGGACAGCTATGGGGATACCTTGTGCTCCCTCATATGCAAATCTCTTCCTGGGCTGGTGGGAGAGCACTGTGGTCTTCTCTGAGCAATATCATCAAGTTCAGGAGAATATTGTGTACTGGGGTCGATATATCGATGACATTGTCATTTTTTGGTCTGGGTCTACTGTATCTTTCCACCAATTTGTTGATAGCTTAAATAGGAATAACATCGGTCTTAAATTTACATCAGTGGTTAATTAATCGGAACTTATTTTTCTGGATGTGCTTATTAAGAAAAACTCAAATGGTTGCCTGGAAACCTTTTTATTTCGAAAGCCTACAGCAGGCAATAGCTTGCTGAGATGGGAGCACTGCCATCCTTTTCCCTTACGTAGGGGGAGCCGAAGGGGCAATACATCCGCACGCGGCAAATTTGTTCCACACTACAGTCCTTTAAAAGGGAAGCGGATGTGCTACGGTAGAGGTTTTCTGAACGCGGTTACCCACAAGATGTTCTTTCTGAGGCATATCAATGGGCCCGGCATGTTGATCGTACATCCTTACTGGTCCCACAACAGTTTAGGGAATCTGGTACTGATAATAAATTAAGGATGGTTGGCACTTATGATAACGCTTTTCAGTTGGTAAAGGGTATTATTGCAAATTATTGGCCATTACTAAGTCAGGACCCTGACGTAGCCGAGTTTATTGACGAGGTTCCTGTCAGGCAGGGAAAAAATATAGGTGATTCTCTGGTTCAAAGCCATTTTACGCCTCCCTGTGCGTAACAGTCTTGGCTACAAAATAAATTTACGGGCACTTACCGATGTGGTATAGGCTAAGCGTGTGGCTTTATTTCAGTTTCCAAAACTTTTACTAATTTGGTATCTGGAAAAGTCTTTAAGATGTACGCTTATGCTACTTGTAAGACCAGAGGTGTGGTGTATCAGGCTTTGTGCAACTGCCCCCAGATGTATGTGGGGAAGACGATCAGGTAACTAAGATGTAGAATCCTCAAGCATCTGGGAGACATAAAACATCACCGTGATACACCTTTGGCACGTCATATGAACTTGGTGCATCTGGATAACCCACTGGCTATTTCGTTCTCTGTGGTAGAGGTGGTTACTACTTCCCCGCGAAAAGGAGATTTTGATAGAAAGTTGTTACAGAGAGAAACATTTTGGATTTTTTGTTTGAAGACCCTGCAACCTCATTACCTTAATGATTATTTTTCATGTACATCATTTATTTAAATTTTTGTTTTTTTGTGTCCTTTATCTTTACATTGTGATACCCTAATGATGGGTATTCTTTCTATATATACATTGGGCGACATGTATGAACGGGCTTTACACCTGTTTTCTGGCGTATCCTGTGCCTCACCGGCCCGAATCCGCTGTCGGACGCAGGGATGCGATGTTAGGCTCAGCGTTCGCCACTTTCGGCTATGCCTCACATGAAGGGGCGTGCAATGGCCGCGGTGTGGGCGCGGTGTAGGCGTTTCCGGGGCGGGACGTGGCGCGCTCGAAAACTCCGAGGCATGTACGATCGCGAGTCAGCAAAGTGCGGCGCAATGCAGCGCTCATCAGCTCCGACAGGCAGACCTAGTTGATTCTGGTCTAAATGCTCCGGTCTAGGCGAAGTGAAGCGAGAATAGAACATGAGAAGAAGCATAGAAGATAGCAAAAGAAATTTCGGCGCTCAGTTCCGTGCGGCATGGAGTATGATTCCAAAAAAATCGCCTTTATAAAGGCGTAAAACATTCTCAGAAAAAGAGCTCAAACCTCAAAAATAAAAAATAAATAAAAAAAAATCACTTTCCAAAAATCTAGAACGGCGCAATATCAGGAATTAGAAGCTTTGAAATTGCCGGGAAATACAGTAATTCAAATTCTGTAAGCTATTCTCATTGGTCGGCATAAACCAGCCAATCAGAATAGGAGCGACAAGGACCCATTAAATCCTCTGGAGAAATATAGACCAATCAAAATCAAAGGCGGGACAGTTCAAAATACAGTAAAAAGGCAGAAAAGAGCTGATTGGTTGAGCTAGTGGGGGCTTGGCAATCCTGGCCAATCAGAATAGGTGCGACAGGGACCCATTATAACCTATGGAGAACTTAGAACCAATCAAAATCAAAGGCGGGACAGTTCAAAATACTGTAAAAATGCAGAATAGAGCTGATTGGTTGAAGTAGTGTGGGCTTGGCTATCCCAGCCAATCAGAAAGCGAGCTACTTGTCCCATTGTAGTCAATGGAGAGATCGGGGCAAGGAAATCTCAGCGGCGTGCGGCATGGAGTATGATAAAAAAAAACATTTTTATTAAGTGTATAATATTCTCTGAAAAAGAGCTGAAACCTTCTATAAACATAAATCAATTAAATCCCGAACAATGCATTTGTCGCCGAGACCGGTGCTACATAAGGAATTGGGATATAGAGAATTGCCGGGAAATACAGTAATTCAAATTGTTTAAGCTCTTCTCATTGGTCGGCAGAAACCAGCCAATCAGAATAGGAGCGACAGTGAACCATTAAAACCTATGGAGAAGTATGGACCAATCAAATTCAAAGGCGGGACAGTTCAAAATACAGTAAAAATGCAGAAAAGAGCTGATTGGTTGAACTAGCGGGGGCTTGGCTATCCCAGCCAATCAGAATAGAAGCGACAGTGGCCCATTCTAACCTATGGAGGAGTATTGACCAATCAGAATAGGAGTGACAGGGACCCATTATAACCTATGGAGAAATATTGACCAATTATATTCAAAGGCGGGACAGTTCAAAATACAGTAAAAAGGCAGAAAAGAGCTGATTGGTTGAGCTAGTGGGGGCTTGGCAATCCTGGCCAATCTGAATAGGAGCGACAGGGACCCATTATAACCTATGGAGAAGTTAGAACCAATCAAAATCAAAGGCGGGACAGTTCAAATACTGTAAAAATGCAGAATAGAGCTGATTGGTTGAAGTAGTGGGGGCTTGGCTATCCCAGCCAATCAGAAAGCGAGCTACTTGTCCCATTGTAGTCAATGGAGAGATCGGGGCAATGAAATCTCAGCGGCGTGCGGCATGGAGTATGATAAAAAAAAACATTTTTATTAAGTGTAAAATATTCTCTGAAAAAGAGCTCAAACCTTCTATAAACATAAATCAATTAAATCCCGAACAACGCATTTGTCGCCGAGACCGGTGCTACATAAGGAATTGGGATATAGAGAATTGACGGGAAATACAGTAATTCAAATTGTTTAAGCTCTTGTCATCGGCATAAACCAGCCAATCAGAATAGGAGCGACAGTGAACCATTAAAACCTATGGAGAAGTATGGAACAATCAAATTCAAAGACGGGACAGTTCAAAATACAGTAAAAAGGCAGAAAAGAGCTGATTGGTTGAACTAGCGGGGGCTTGGCTATCCCAGCCAATCAAATAGGAGCGACAGTGGCCCATTCTAACCCTATGGAGGAGTATTGACCAATCAGAATAGGAGTAACAGGGACCCATTATAACCTATGGAGAAATATTGACCAATTATATTCAAAGGCGGGACAGTTCAAAATACAGTAAAAAGACAGAAAAGAGCTGATAGGTTGAGCTAGCGGGGGCTTGGCTGTCCCGGCCAATCAGAGCGCGAGCTAGTTTCTCATAGAGTTCTATGGGGTAAAGAAATGCAGAGCGAGCTCTGTTTGTGTTTGGCTAACTTAAAAGAGGGGCGGTTATTTGGACCAATGGGAGAGCGAGCAAAGCTCTTATGGGTTTTCTAATGCAATCTGGAATAAAACTGTACATGGCCGAAATCAAATGATAAGATTACAGAAGTTGTCCCGATGTGTATATAAAATGATCAATAATATGGGGGTAAAAAAAATAAAATATTAACTCAATAAAATCATTTTTATTTCTTTATTTTCGTTACACCCATACTATTGATCCTTGACTAACGAAAATAAAGACATAAAAATGAATTTATTGAATTAATATTTTTTTTTTCTTTACCAAACCCATTGTTAGTGATTTGATTGATTTATGTTTATAGAAGGTTTCAGCTCTTTTTCAGAGAATATTTAACACTTAATAAAAATCATTTTTTTTAATCATGCTCCATGCCGCACGGCGCTGAGCGCCGAGAATTCATTGCCCCGATCTCTCCATAGACTACAATGGGACAAGTAGCTCGCGCTCTGATTGGCTGGGATAGCCAAGCCCCCGCTAATTCAACCAATCAGCTCTTTTCTGCATTTTTACTGTATTTTGAACTGTCCCGCCTTTGTTTGGTCCATACTTCTACATAGGTTTTAATGGTTCACTGTTGCTCCTATTCTGATTGGCTGGTTTCTGCCGACCAATGAGAAGAGCTTAACCAATTTGAATTACTGTATTTCCCGGCAATTCTCTATATCCCAATTCCTTATGTAGTGCTTGTCTCGGCGACAAATGCGTTGTTCGGGATTTAATTGATTTATGTTTATAGAAGGTTTCAGCTCTTTTTCAGAGAATATTTTACACTTAATAAAAATGATTTTTTTATCATACTCCATGTCGCACGGCGCTGAGCGCCGAGATTTCATTGCCCCGATCTCTCCATTGACTACAATGGGACAAGTAGCTCGTGCTCTGATTGGCCGGGATAGCCAAGCCCCTGCTTGTTCAACCAATCAGCTCTTTTCTGCATTTTTACAGTATTTTGAACTGTCCCGCCTTTTCATTTGATTGGTCAATATTTCTCCATAGGTTATAATGGGTCTCTGTCGCTCCTATTCTGATTGGCCAGGATTGCTAAGCCCCCACTAGCTCAATCAATCAGCTCTTTTCTGCCTTTTTTACTGTATTTTGAACTGTCCCACCTTTTCATGTGATTGGTCAATACTTCTCCATAGGTTATAATGGGTCACTGTCGCTCCTATTCTGATTGGCTGGCTTCTGCCGACCAATGAGAATAGCTTACAGAATTTGAATTACTGTATTTACCGGCAATTTCCAATATCCAAATTCCCGATGTAGCGTCGTTCTAGATTTTTGGAAAGTGATTTTATTATTGTATTTTTTTAGTAGGCTTGAGCTCTTTTTCAGAGAATGTTTTACGCCTTTATAAAGGCGATTTTTTGATTCATACTCTGCACGGACATGTTTAATGATTTCTCGCTGTTTTCCAGCCTGTCTCGAATCGGAATACATGTTCGGCGCAGTCCCGCACAGCGCCTAAGTCCCGCAAAGCGCCCCACACGCTGGTGAGGCGCGGTGAACTTTTCCCCGACATGTATGATCGCACTACCTCGGCCGGCGAATCTTAGGCGCAGCCCCGCACTGCGCCTAAGTCCCGCACTGCGCCTCACACATGCGAGGTGCGGCGGACTTTACAAGGTATGTATGCGCGCGCCCCGGCGCCGACATAAATCAGGCGCAGATTTCGCTGGAAAATTGGCGGAAAGGTGCGCTCCGACGCGGCGAGATTCATACATGTCGCCCATTGTGTCTTTTTATAGAAATTTTGTTTTTATATAACTGTGGATCCCATATTATCTATCTATATTTTTTTATGTTTATATGTATCTGTAATTATGTATGTGCAGCGAGCCGGGGTAGTGGAAGGAGAGAGTGGGAGTGATGGTGATGAGGAGAGGGTTATAGTGGCTTGGCCTCTCCTGTATAGCGCTTAGCTCTGGAATGAGGGGACACACTGAGAGCTGCAGAGTGGGAGTGTGCTGTACCTGCAGGATGGCTTTTAAACTCGTCACGGTCACAGGTGGGCACGAGGGCTTCCACAGGAACGGGTTACTCTCTGGCGCTTCCCTGTGTTCTCTCTCTCTTCTGGGGGCCGCTGTAAAGGTTTTAGGGGGGGGGGGGGGTTGCACCGGTATGTAAGGTGGTCGGTGGAGTGGACCTGTAGTCCCCCCCCCCGGGGCCAACCCCAAATACTGCTGTCCGGCAATATGGCCCTTGATGACGGTGTAGTGCAGTGGGACCAGACAACAGGGAGACAAGGAGGGAGGCAGTATAACAATAACTATTTTACTGAAGAACTCAAAGGCACTTGAACAGTCCAGTTGCATACAGTTGTTAAAGCTGGTTGGCCTTGAATGGGTTACTATGCCGGTTTTGGAGAGAGGTGGTGTGTGGAGAGACGGTCTGCCTCAGACCCTGGTCTGTCACTACGTGTGGACGCTGGTGGGCACTATGACCCTGTGATCCTTTTCCCCAATGGAGCATGAGTCCTTTCCCTCCCTGTCTGATAGGGAGCTTTCTGCCTTGTGGATACTAGGCCCGGGCCTTAAGCCACAACTTTCGGTTTCCTAGAGGTAATCCAGGGGTCCAAGTAAATCCTACCCCCTCCGAATCTGCAGTAAGAGATGGTACAGAGGCCTCAGTTATCTCTGCTACCCAATACACTCAAGTCCTTTTACTTAGGGCTCCTGATCCTTAGGATTCCCACTGACAGTTATGAAGTACCTTGTATTTTTCTGCAGATGCTCCTTCAATCTCTCCCCCTCATGTCCCCCCTTTCCTTCTCCTTTATCTCTTTCCCCTTCTTAAATATCAGCCAGGCTTCTCGGAACATCAGGCCTGCACACAGACAGCAAGCAGCAGCTGCCCGCACACTCTGAGCACACAGCTCAACACCCTCCCCTCTACTCCCTGTTACAGCTAGGTTTTGAGTCTCGAGCCTGCTCCCCCATTTCAGCTTTTCTGAATAAACTGGAAAGGAATACACTGCCTACAGTCCCTGTAAAACCTGTAGGTGTCACTGAGGCGTAGTGTTGTAGTGTTTCTGAGGCTTGTAACCCATTCTCTACCGCCAGATAAATACAATAAACATTAAAATAGTAAATTGCATGACATATCACATATACAATACCAGTTTTTGGACAGGTGCCATCTAAGCCCAGCCACAGGAATTGCGCTCTGGTATACTACATTTTCCCCCTCTGAAAATAAGCCGTCCTGGGCCCGACGGGCTGGGGGGGTTGGAAATGGAAACAAGCAATTATCAAAGGCACCTTACCCATATAAAATAGGTCAATAGTTTGGTTGGGCTAGCAAATAAAGTGCAAATACTTTATAAACAACTTGGTATTTTATAGTGGGCTCCTGCCCAAAGGAAAACTCTCAATTGGCACTTAGAAATAGCGTCCATATTAAAAGTGCTTTTTGTAAAACACATAGTAAGCATGGCTGCATTAACAGTGTAAGGGTAAGTATAAGGGGTTCTGGCACAGCTCAGTACACACGGAGTCCGTAGTGTCCATAATTAGGAAGTCCCTTTGTAGCAAACAGACGCTCTGTGGCACATGACCTAGGTAGTGTCCGTTAGAGTCTCGGGTTGAGGTAGAACACTGAAGTTGGGCAGTCCAGGGCAGATTAAAAACTTTCAAACAGTTCTGGGAATCGGGGTTTAAACCCAGGCACATATCTTAAAGTTACTCTTAACTCTAAGTCAGACACAAATGCTTGAACATTACTTTACTATAAAACCAATATGGTGCCAAAAAAAAGGCCTAAAAAAACTTTTTGGCGTTCTGCTGTAATCTGGAATTTAGAATCTGTATCTGATTGGAGGTATCCCTTTAGTTGTTCTTTCTGATCTCCTTAATGGGGGTGGTTTGCTCCACTACTACAGATAGTAGTTCTGCTTCTTCTTCTCTTGAGTCAGCCGGTTCCCTGGTAGGAACTCTTGGAGTGGGCACAGTAAGAATGGGTCCCAGAAAAATGTACAATGGGTCAAAGAATGTGGTTGGTACAGGAACAGATGGCTCTGAACTTTCTTCTCCCTTTAGATTAGTTCCATATCTTCGAACCTGCTGGAAATTCTTCGTTTAGGCAAAGTTTCAACCGATTGCGGTGCACGGTTTGGGGTTCTCTCTCTTCCTTCGAAATTTCTTTAGACCCCAGGATATGGTACAGCCACAATTGTGTAGGGTTCAGCTTCCATTTTGGATCGAGTTACTTGTTCGATGATAAAGTCTTTAGCCAAACTCTATCTCCTATTTGCAATGGCTCCAATCGAGCATGTAGGTTGAAATCTGCTTCTTGCTTGCGTCTAGCTTCTTCCATCCTAATGGCAACAATCTCCTTAGCTTCTTCCAGACGTCTTTGGTGGTCTTTTACCCAGGTGATTTCGGGGTAAAGGGTTGACTGAATCTGGTACTTGTAACTCCAAGGGCAAGTCTGATGGTAACTGTCCTTGACGTCCAAACATTAGGAAGTATGGAGTATATCCAGTAGAACAATGGACAGTGTTATTGTAGGTGTACACCAATTCAGGTAGTGATTTTGGCCAATCAGCTCTTTGAGAGATCGAGGCTGTTACCCTGTGGATGGTAAGCGGTAGTTCTCAACTTCTTGCAGTTGTGCTGTTGACATAGTTGATGGATCAACTGTGACTCAAAGACAGCTCCTCGATCCTTTTAGGATGTGATCAGGACAGCCTTTATGGTAGGATGAAATTCTTCCAAAGCTTTTCAGCAGTTGTCTGAGCATTTCAAATCCTTTACTGGTACTGTTTACAGCAAACTTTGTGTAGTGGTCAACTAGGTTATTAGCCAGACCTACTTGTCTCCAACTTTACATGGTCGTGGCAACAATTTGAAGAGGATGCTGAGTCTTGATAGGATGCAACGGAGCTCTTTGATCACGTCTTTCTCCTTTGGTCTTCGTGCGGGGAAGGGCATTCCCTACACCATTTCTCAATGTCCTGGCGCATGCCAACCCCATTAGAACCTCCTACGAATGGTGGCTTCGGTCTTCTGTACCCCGAAGTGTCCAATTTGTTGTGGTACGCCTCAAGTACGATGTGGGCATCCCTACGAGGGATCAGCAACTGATGAAGTCGCTCGCCCGATTTTGGGCTCAAGAGTTTTCCTCTGTAGTAGACCTCGGTAGATAAACAGGCGTTTCCTCTGTCCCATAGACGTAGCAGCTCAGGATCAGGATAGTCTTGACGTAACCTGCGTGGTAATCCGTCCACTTTGCAGTAATCCTGGATCTCTCCTAACACTCTACTCTCCTTTTGGGAGGGTCTTCCAGGACGCGTTTTTCAGGATGCTGGTTGGATGGAGTTGATCTGGCATCCCGATCCTGGTTCCTAAGACTGTAGTTGTATTCTGGTGAGCAAAAGGGGTGTAGAAAGCAGGCATTTCAACTTCCTCCCATTCATCTTCCACTGAGCTGGGTGGTTCCTCCCTTGTTGGTAGGCGGGATAAGGCATCAGCATTGATGTTGACCTTGCCTGAGCGATACTTCACAGTAAATTTAAAATTTGCAAGTCTTGATGCCCACCTTTGCTCCAATGCTCCAAGTTTTGCCTTTGTTGAATGTGTTAGCGGATTATTGTCAGTGAACACGGTGAAAGGCGTCACAGCTAAGTAATCCTTGAACTTTTCCGTCACTGCCCATACGAGTGCTAAGAACTCCAGTTTAAAAGAACTGTAATTCTGTTCATTCTTCTCGGCACCTCGCAGACCTTACTTGCGTAGGCGATGATTTCTTTTCTTTACCATCTTGTACCTGAGACAAGACTGCTCCGAGGCCTAGGTAACTGGCGTCAGTGTACAACCGAAATGGTATTTGGTAGTCAGGATAACCCAGGATAGGGGGCTGGGTAAGCAGTCTCTTGAGGGTCTGGAGGGTCTGACCTGCCGGTCAGTCCACATGATTGGTAGTTTCTTCTTACGAATCTCAGGTGGATGTCCTCTTAGCAGTTCTTGCAGAGGTTCTGAAATTTGATCAAACTGAGGGATGAATCGCCTGTAGTACCCAGCGAATCCGAGAAAACTCCTCACTTCCTTAACTGTGGTTGGTGTAGGCCAGCCTTGAACTGCCGAGATCTTTTCCAGGCCAGGCTTCACTCCTTCCGCGCTCACAATGTGGCCCAGGTACTTTACCTGTGGTTTGAGGAGGTGGAACTTTGAGGGCTTGATCTTCAGGCGTGCTGAATCAGGATTGGAAGACCTCTGCCAGTTTGGGGTGGATGTTCCTCGAAGTCTTGGAATAGACTATCACATCATCCAATAAAGCAGTACACTCTCAAAGGGGTTCTTATGTCCTAGACATGCTTCAATCAGCCTTTGGAAAGTAGCTGGGGCGTTACATAACCCAAACGGCATGCTGGTAAATTCGAATAAACCCTTTGGGTTGCGGTAAAGGCAGTCTTCCCTGATCCTCTTTTGCCACTGGTACCTGCCAGTAATCCATTTGGTAAGGTCCAGGGTAGAGAATAAGACAGCTTTTCCAAGAGCAGTGAGGGACTCCGATGCGGGTAGTGGGTAGGCATCCTTGTGGGTCACGCTGTTTAATTTGCGGTAATCCACGTAGAAACGGATTGTCCCATCCTTCTTCCTCACTAACACGAGAGGTCCCGCCCAAGGGCTCTGGCTATCTCGGACTACATTTGATCTTTCATGTCCTGCAAAAGCTTCTTGACTGACTGGTGCATGGCAGGTGGTAGAGGTCTATGGCGCTCCTTGAATCGGGGGTAAACTCCGTTTTGAATGGTATGCGCAGCAAGGTGCTTTTGCCAAAGTCCAGCGGGTGTTGGCTGAAGGCTTTTTGATACTGGCATGCGATGTCAATACCCCTTTTAACTGTGCAGCTGGGTAGCAGGGACTCCAATATCCCGTTGAGTCCACCAGGGCTCCTGGGTCTTCTGCTCCAGCGGTATCCACAACTCGAGCAGTTTGGCAGGGAGGTAAACTGCCTCTCCAATGACGATGTCTTCGAAGGTGACCTGGATAGCTTCGCCACAGCGTAGAAATTTTGGGAGAGTGGCTGGACTGTCACCAACATTAACTAAGCGAAACTGGCACTCGGGCCCCTTTAGAGACAGTGACTAGGCTCCTGGCAGCCTTCACTAGTGCTTGCTCCTTTATGTCAATGGGTTCCAAGAGAGCTTGATAGTCCTCTCGCCAATGCCAGGGGCGTGCTCGACACCAAAGTACAGTTTCTGCATTAGGTTGGGAGAATACAGGTTTTGGGAAACGCATATACGTACTTTTCAGATTTCTCCAGATCCACTGCTGAACTCTGTTGAGCACTGATGTTCTTGATGGCGCACTGAATTCCCTTCTGGGTGGGTGGCGAAGCTGTGGATAGAGATGCATGCAACAACTCGAGAATCTCACCGAAACAATTCCTCATAACATTCATCCCTAAAACAACAGGTGGAACATCATGATCCTCTATGAAGTTTACAATAACACCTTGCTTGGCAACATAAATTATTAACCTGAATAGTAGGCTCCCAGTAGCCTTGATGGGGGGATGTGGTGACCAGAACTGCCAATAACATTAAGCCAGGGCTCAGGGGGATGAATTAAATCACACAAGTCCCAGTTCTGTTCATAAGCATTTTTCTGAAAGGTAGTCACTTGAGACCAAGTGTCAATAAGGGCCTCAAAGGGTACTCCATTAAGGAGACAGTTTTTTCTCGGGCAGGACGAGATGTACCTAGGACCCCAGAGCGATTCTCGAGATGGACCCTGATCTGCTGTTCCCGAGGGGTGGTCCTCGCCCTCGGGGACGTGTAGTTTAACTGGAAGCATGTGTCAGCAGAGTGTCCATACTTGTGGCAATAACGACAAGTAGGCTTAGGACGACTTGCCTTATCTGGTGCAGTCCTTGCCGGTGGACCCTTGTAGACAAGAGGTGGTTCATCTAGAACACTCCTGGCAGGATTCTCAGGAACATTGGACTGCTGAGGCCGGGTAGCGAGGTCATCTTTGACGTCTGCAGAGAGTCTCAACAGTCTTGGCCAAGGAAACAGTTGCTCCTGCAAATGGGAAAAAAGCACCTGGTGCAGGAGCTGTGCAGCCTGGATCACGGGTGGAGCACCTTGTGAAGGAAGCAAAGAGACAGGATGGCAGGCCTTATGGCAGCAGCTGGACTGCCTGACAGGTTGGACGGCCCTGGACTCATTTCCTCTCTCTAACACTCGAACAGCCATCCTTCTGAATTCTTGGAAAGGAAGATTTGGGGGGCTGCTCTGCAAGCATTCTCAGTTGACCTTTGGGTGTTTTCAGAGTAGGCTCCCTCTATGAAACCTCCAACAAGGTTCGGGCGCATGAGCCTCCCCAGAGGGTTCCGCTTGGATAATGGCTCCCATGGCTTCTTGGAGAGAATAAGCATATTTTCTGAGTGATTTTTCCAGGTTTCTGTCACCTCTCAAAGAACCTCATCTGTAACCCGACAATGAACGCCTTTAAACTCGGACTGTATTAGTGAATATGTCCTTTTACTGTACTCCTCTCAGTAGGAGACCATGACAAGAACTCTCTAAGAGAAGGCCCCGCTAATTGTCCAATCAACATTTCTACTTGCTGTTCTTGGGATAAAGGATACATCCTAAATGTGGCCATCATCTGTTCTCTGAAGCCTCTAAGAGTATTAGGGTCTCTGTGGTACCGGGGCAGCCAGGGAGCACCCCTGTAGTAGGGTAGAGTGAGAGGCATTGGGCCTGCAGTGGTAGTGGCCCGGGACTCAGGGGAGTCGCTGTCACTTGAAGAACTTGACATTGCCGCACTTTTCCTGCTTCTGCAGCTACACAGTACTGTCTCTTTAAGATGAGCACACACAGTGGAATGTATGACAGGCTCTCCGACACACACGACAACGATCACTGACACAGCTGACAGGAACGGTGAGAGCCTCACGGGTGTCGATTAATAGCAGGAGCCTAAGATGGAGGCTTCCTTGTTACGGGGTCTGGTGGGACCCAAGCAGGGCCAGACTGTCACTTTCCCGGGTTTGAGTTTCGATGTATGGCAGAGGTGGACGCAGCAAACAATTCAGGTGCTTTAACTCCTTCAGAGCTGGAACAAAGTTCCTCACAGTGCGAGAACAGCCTAATAGCAGGCTTTCAGGCAAATATTAAACACTCACAGTCTATGGAGATGCAGGGTTCCCCCACTGGAGGGTGGCTGTCTCACAGCTGAAGTGTCGGTACTTTGTGACAGGCACACAGCCTATTCTGTTCGTGACGCCATGTAAAAAACCCTAATGCAGCGAGCCGGGGTGGTGGAAGGAGAGAGTGGGAAATGATGGTGATGAGGAGAGGGTTTATGTGCTTGCCTCTCCTGTATAGCGCTTAGCTCTGGAATGAGGGGACACACTGAGAGCTGCAGAGTGGGAGTGTGCTGTACCTTGCAGGTGGCTTTTAGACTCGTCACGGTCACAGGTGGGCACGAGGGCTTCCACAGAAACAGGGTAAATCTCTGGCGCTTCCCCGTGGGTTTTCTCTCTCTTCTGGGGGCCGCTGTAAAGGTTTTAGGGGGGGGGGTTGCACCGGTGTGTAAGGTGGTCGGTGGTGTGGACCTGTAGTCCCCCCCCCCCCCGGGGCCAACCCCAAATACTGCTGTCCGGCAATATGGCCCCTTTATGACGTGTGGTGCAGTGGGACCAGACAACAGGGAGACAAGGAGGGAGGCAGTTTTAACAATAACTCTTTTACTGAAGAACTCAAAGGCACTTGAACAGTCCAGTTGCATACAGTTGTTAAAGCTGGTTGGCCTTGAATGGGTTACTGTGCCAGTTTTGGAGAGAGCGGGTGTGTGGAGAGACGATCTGCCACTACGTGTGGGTCACTGGTGGGCACTATGACCCTGTGATCCTTTTCCCCAATGGAGCATGAGTCCTTTCCCTCCCTGTCTGATAGAGAGCTTTCTGCCTTGGATACAAAGGGCCCCGGGGCCCTTTAAACCCCCAACTTTCGGTTTCCTAGAGGTAATCCAGGGGTCCAAGTAAATCCTACCCCCTGAATCTGCAGCAAGAGATGGTACAGAGGCCTCAGTTATCTCTGCTACCCAATACACTCAAGTCCTTTTACTTAGGGCTCCTGATCCTTAGGATTCCCACTGACAGTAATGAAGTACCTTGTATTTTCTGCAGATGCTTTCCCTTTAGATCTCCCCTCCCTCATGTCCCTCCTCCTTCTCCTTTATCTCTTTCCCCTTCTTAAATATCAGCCAGGCTTCTCTGGAACTCAGGCCTGCACACAGAACAGCAAGCAGCAGCTGCCTGCACACTCTGAGCACACAGGTCAAAACCCTCCCCGTCTACTCCCTGTTACAGCAGGTTTTGAGTCTCGAGCCTGCTCCAACCACTTTCTAGCATTTTCTTGAATAAACTGGAAAGGAATACACTGCCTACAGTTCCCTTAAAAACCTGTAGGTGTCACTGCGGGTAGTGTTGTAGTGTTTCTGAGCTTGTAAAACCCCTTCTCTACCTGCCAGATAAATACAATAAACATTATATAGTAAATTGCATGACATATCACATATACAATACCAGTTGTGGACAGGTGCCATCCTAAGCCCAGCCACAGGAATTGCGCTCTGGTATACTACATATGCATGTATTTGGAACACTCGATTACATTTGGGTAGGTGCAGAGGATTCATTATTGGTGTCTGGGTAGTACGCTTAAGATAGTAACAAGAGATCTGATTTTATTTTTCTATTCTACCAATGTCTGCCAGCTAGCCGTGGTCTACTGGCAGCGTCTCTATGTTTGGGTTGATGTGCCTCTAAGTGTATTTGCGTACGTATCTTCTAGCCACGGCTTCTCTTTTGAACTTCTTATCTTGTGCACTTCCGTGATTATTTCTTAGTGCATGCGCTTTCTTTAGATGAAAATTTTTTATTGGCTCTGCACATCCAAAAGCATTTTTTTAAAAAAACGTAAGCATAGGTGCACACTGGCAAGGCAATAAACATACATCTATTTTAAAAATCAGTTGCACACTAAAAACTAAGTAAAACATCAAAGGCATATAGGAATTTTTGAAAATGCATTACTGCTAATGAAATATGAAAACCTGGGATTCTTAGTTCACAGTTTTGATCAAAAATGTTTAAGCTCACCTCCCAATTGCTTCAAGGGGATCCCAGCACAGGTGAGTTCCTAACACTAAAAAAGTTACCTCTCTAGGAGCCTGTTCAGACTACAACATCTTTAGGAGTGAAAAAACTTGCTACTAAATAACCCTGCACTGGTGTAAAAGAGGTAGGCGGAGTGCAACGAGCCAATGGGCTGCCACTCCTCATACAGACTACAAAAAACTTTATTTTTACTCTGCACATCCAAAAGCATTTTTTTTAAAAAAAGTAAGCATAGGTGCACACTGGCAAGGCAATAACTACATCTATTCCAAATATCCCGTGGCACACTAAAAACTAAGTAAAACATCAAAGGCATATAGGAATTTTTGAAAATGCATTACTGCTAATGAAATATGAAAACCTGGGATTCTTAGTTAACAGTTTTGATCAAAAATGTTTAATCTCACCTCCCAATTGCGTCAAGGGGATCCCAGCACAGGTGAGCTCCTAACACTAAAATGTTACCTCTCTAGGAGCCTGTTCAGACTACAACATCTCAGGGAGTGAAAAGAACTTGCTACTGTGAACTAAGAATCCCAGGTTTTCATATTTCATTAGCAGTAATGCACTTTTTTTAGATGAAGTCGTGATTTCTGTGTCCATCTCTTGGTCCACGGTGCGCCTGCGTGGTGACACGGATGCAAGCGATGATGTGTTACTATGGTTTCTCATCTTGTTTTGTACATTGTAACTTTATTGAGTCCGTATGTAGTGGCGGTTGTGCAATGTCATCTTCCAGCCGCCGATGATTGGTACAGGTATTTATAACAGGGTTTGTACCTGCGTCTCTCTCTGCTTCCCTTTATCGTCATCTACAGCAACATTTGTCACTGTTATTGCAGGACTACAACGACTGGGCGTCCCTATTTCTATTTTTTTCTCCAAGGGACGTAAGTATTATATATTTATATGGATATGGACGTTTTGTATCTAGGCAATATTATTCTTGTATTGTGGCAAAATTTTTCAGATTTTCGTTTCCCTGATGAACCCACGCCATCAGTGGGAAAAACGCGTCGGAATATGTATGCTGTATGTATGTTTATGATTTAAAGGAGATTGCTGTATTGACAGCTTAGGGAAACTAGGAACTCCTTTTGGAATCTATACAGGTCGTATGTGACTACTTTATATAATGATGTATTATGTATGTCCATTTGATCTTGTGATATAAAAGTAGTGGTGGTCCATTGTGACAATGGCTGTCGGGCTTGAGGTAAAATGATATATACTCTGCCTGTTGGCCCTATATATTACCCTTGTAACTAATCATTCTAGTAGAGGGATAAAATTGGATATAAATAGGGCGAGCCTTCATCTGTAGGGCCGACCCTTTCGGGACGATTACCCTGCTGTTTGTAGGTTTACTGTAGGGTTCTTATAGGGACAGTCAACACACCACTTTTTGTATCTGCTTCAACAGTGATTTTCTGCTGCATATGGGAGCTTCGCTTTGAGTGATTAGTGTGTTTTAAATGGCTTACTTAAAGGGGTTGTCTCGCTACAATGATTGGGTTTTAATTAAAAGATCTTTAAAAAACAAGCAGCTTTGCAATATATGTTCATTACAAATGTCCTACTGATTTTGAGTTATCCCTGGTAGTAGGAGTGCATCAGCTCCTGAAATCACTATAGCAGCCGACCAGTTGATCTTTATCTCACTGTCTGTCAGTGCTGATGACTCATCTGTTTCTGAATACAGGTCAGAGCACAGAGCCCCTCCCACACAGTATGCTTCTGTAGGGAAGGGAGGGGGAGGGCTCTGGCTTCTGTGTAGCTGTGCTACCTGGATTAACCCTGTGTGTGCCTGCTCCCTCCTGCTCTCTACACAGATTGAGGAGAGCAGAGATGAGGCTGATCTGTAGTCAGCAGATGTGATAGCAGTGAAGTGTGTTACTATAATCATGATGTGTCTGTGGAGCTTTGACTATACTAATAGAACAGATCAGGGGGGCATGTGAACACTTACATATCCCTCCCTGCTCTGCTGTATTAGTGATACATCGTGATTATAGTAACACACTTTCTGACAGGGTTTGTTTGTTGTTTCTGGAGATGTCCTTGGAGATTTGTATGCTAAGCAGGGCAAATAGGAACACTTACATCCCCCCTGCTCTGCTATTAGCATACACAGCTTCACAGACCTCTGGCTCCACACTCATAGATCAGCCCTCTCCTGTCTCCTGACTCTGTGGAGCTGACAGTGCAGCTGATCCAGCAGTGAGCAGCTGGCAGCAGACCTAGGCAGGCAAACACAGGGTCAACTCTGGCAGCAAACCCCCTCACCCCCTCCCCTCCCCCTGCTGTATAGAAGTTACTGCAGTCAGAGGAGGAGAGCTGTCTGTGTGCTGAGGGTAGGGGGGAAGAGGGAGGAGAAGAGGCAGACAAGAAACATGCCCCTGAATTCAGTGTGTCTGGCAGCATAGGATTTTTGAAGTAGGCTGTAAGCCTGTAGTGAGACAGCTCCTTTAATAAAAGTTATATTTTAGATATGGAGTTTTAGCTGAAAATAGAAATTGCAGTAATTTTTTGTTCCTAAACTCTTGGTGGTTAATATAAGTAATTTTGTCAGTGACTCTGTGCTCTAAAGAGCCAATGAAGCTTATAGTTACATATATAAAGGTTTACAGTCTGGCAGTTAGAAGCACAGTTAAGCCAGGTTCACACCACATAATTGGCTATGTTCGAGATATCTATTTGTTGTATATAGCAAATGTAGTCCTATGTGAGCTAGATTTGCTCTATTTTCTGGTGGTATGCGTTTTTCCTGCAGGACTCAATAGTGCAATAGTGCTTTTAAGTCCTGCATATAAGCAGGTCACGCTATCCACCGAAGTAACTTTTTCATACCCAGACCTACTCAAACGTGGCCATTAAGGTGGTATGCACCCGTCCTTATTGGTACGCAGTAAAAACTTACCTTCTTTCTCCCCTCCCCCCCTTCTCCATTGTAGATTGTAGACCCTCACAGACAGGGTCCTCTCTCTTCTATATCAGTTTGTTATTTAGCGCTAATATTGTATTTGTTAGGGAACACCGTGGCTTAGTGGTGAGCACTGTTGCCTTGAAGCGCATGGGGTCTTGGTTTACATTCCACTCAGGACAATCTGTAAGGCGTTTGCATATTCTCTCAAGTTTGTGTGATTCTCCTTCGATTTCCCCCACACTTCAACATTATACTGATAGGTTTATTTGGAATTTAGACTGTGAGCCCCAATGGGGACAGGAACCATGTTGAATAATGACAATCTCTGTACAAGGCTGTGCAATATAATGGCTCTATATAAATGAATAAAATATATACATACTTGTCTTGGTTTCGTATTATGTGCCCTGGAATCAATGGCGCTCAAATATAAATAAATTAATAATAAACTAGCAGTATTATCTAGCATTTCTAACACACTTGAAAATAAGCCTCTAAGTCACACACTGGCAATATGTTTGTCTTCTGATTTACAGGTCTGGTATTCACAATATCTTGCTCTATCATGTTTAGCTCCAGGGCAGACAACACACAGTCTGTATCACTCTCTAGCTTGATGTGTTCCCTGTCCTAGGCGTCACTAATGTCACAGATGAAATGAACATTACAGATACTGTATTTTAAATGTCCCTCTTCTGTACTAGGAATCCCTCCTGACTGTTCCTCATTGTAGCTTGTCAGGAATCAAGAAGCTCACTCTATTTATGGATCAAGCAGTCCAAGAGCAGGTTTCTCTGTAACCACAGATCTGTTCACTCAAAAGGTCTAGTCAGCAATCTTGTGATGTCTCATCACACAGGCCAGGAACACTCACTCGTAACTTGTCTTAACTACCTTCTTACCTGCTTTAGGTGGTAACCCATCAACAGAATGGTCACTTTTCACCTTATACATCGATTATAATCCAGCAGTGGGCTTTCCCTTGCCATGTTGCCAAAACGGCATACAGGCTCGGACTGGGCCCTGGAGGCAGTGCCGTCGCTCCCTGGGGCCCGACCGCGTATCCGGTCACTGAACGCCCGGGACCTGCGTCCCGAGCGCCCAGAGACCGGCCCGGGAGTTGGGGACTAATGTCCCTGACTCCCGGGGCTGCGCGGTGTCAGAGGAGTACAGCGCCACTAGCGCTGTGCTCCGCTGATCTCCCTGGCAGGCTGAAGACTCTAGGCCTTCAGCCTGCCGGGCGCTGGCCCCTACTGCTGACGTAGGCGGCGCGGTGACATCACTTCACCGCGCCGCCTATGCAGGGCGCCAGTACAGAGCCGGCGGCAGCACGGAGCGGCCGGGACCTGCCAGGAGCGGGAGCCGGAGCGGGAGCCGGAGCCAGGTAAGTGGCTGGTTGTTTTTTTGTTTTTTTTTAAACTATCTAAGGGGGCCCTGGCTACTATTGGGGGCCCCGGCTACTATTGGGGGCCCTGACTACTAAGGGGGCCCTGACTACTCTTGGGGGCCCTGCCTACTAAGGGGGCCCTGACTACTATTGGGGTCCCTGGCTACTATTGGGGCCCTGACTACTAAGGGGCCCTGACTCCTATGGGGGGCCCTGGCTACTATTGGGGGCCCTGGCTACTATTGGGGGCCCTGACTACTAATGGGGGCCCTGGCTACTAAGGGGGGCCCTGGCTACTATTGGGGGCCCTGACTACTAATGGGGGCCCTGACTACTAATGGGGGCCCTGACTACTAAGGGGGGCCCTGGCTACTATTGGGGGCCCTGACTACTAATGGGGGCCCTGGCTACTAAGGGGGGCCCTGACTACTAAGGGGGGCCCTGGCTACTAAGGGGGGCCCTGGCTATTTAAGGGGGGCCCTGGCTACATAAAGGGGGGCCCTGACTAATAAAGGGGGCCCTGGCTACATAAAGGGGGGCCCTGACTACATAAAGGGTGGCCCTGACTACATAAAGGGGCCCTGGCTACATAAAGGGGGTCCTGACTACTAAATGGGGCCCTGGCTACATAACGGGGGCCCTGACTACTAAACGGGGGCCCTGGCTACTAAAGCGGGCCCTGACTACATAAAGGGGGGCCCTGACTACATAAAGGGGCCCCTGGCTACATAAAGGGGGCCCTGGCTACATAAAGGGGGCCCTGACTACTAAATGGGGCCCTGGCTACATAAAGGGGGCCCTGAACTACTCTCTAAAGGGGGGCCCTCCCCTAACTATGGGAGCCCTGACTACCTAATGGGGGCCCTGATTACCTAAAGGGGGCCCTGACTAGCTAAAGGGGGCCCTGACTAGCTAAAGGGGGCCCTGACTACCTACACACTAGCTAAAGGGGGCCCTGACTACCTACACACTAGCTAAAGGGGGGCCCTGACTTCCTGCACACTAGCTAAAGGGGGGGCTGACTTACTGCACACTAGCTAAAGGAGACCCCTATCTACCTGTATACTACCTAAAAGAGACCCTTAACTGCTTGTATACAACCTAAAGGAGGCCTTAACTGTCTTTATACTACCTAAAAGAGACCCCTAACTGCCTGTATACTATCTAAAGGAGGCCTTAACTGCCTGTATACTACCTAAAGGAGGCCCTAACTGCCTGTATACTACCTAAAGGGAGTCCCTAACTGCCTGTATACTCCTGCATTATCTCCAGGGGGTTAGTCCTTTCCCCACCCTCCAACCCCTCAGGATACTAGGCCTCTAAGTTATGGCTTGTACCCGCTCTCCCACCCCTGGGCAGTTTGTACAGAGGTGGGAATGGGTAAAGAGGTGCTGGAAAATTGAGGATTCTAAGATATTTGTGTGTAATTTCTGCAGGGATGAGTTGTGGCCGGGACAAGTCATCATGACGGTGTGGAACGGATGCAGAAGAAAAGAGAATAAGAACGACTCATGAGAGAAGAGAACAACTCATCAGATAAGACGTCTCCGGTGAGTCCCTGATTTCAGGGGTTATTTTACTTCTATATTGGATCAGTGCTGTATTCACTGTAATGTGACCTGAGCTGGTGTCTGACCACTATGTGGTCTCTATATGGTGGTGTTGTAGGTTATATTGGCATTAGTATAGTGGTAGTGTACATGTGTCCCTGATAATAAAGTTGAGGGAACACCTGACCCTGTGATAGGAGTTAGACTTTCTTTCTTGCTGGTGTTTATTTTAGAAGGTGCTGAGGTGCGTGACCAAGGGAAACATGGAGGGGGATATTGTATGTGGGTGGAGGGGGATATTGTATAAGGGTGGAGGGGGATATGGATGGAGCCACTTAGCCCTGTGTCTATGATATGCTAGACTGACAGACGTGTGAGACAGACAGATATGTGAGATAGACAGATATGTGACTCTCTTGCTATTGTACTACAAAATACAGTTCTGTTTTGCACACTGTATTATGTGGTAAAATGGGCGCATTTATGTCCGCGAGGCCGGTAATATTTTTACGTACAGTAGGGTGGGCCCCCCAAGATCAACTCCCCTGTGGGCCCCAGACTCCCCAGTCCGACACTGACGGCATAGTTACCACAATGTTATAGTGGAACAAAACATATCTCTTTAAAGGTGGTAGTGACTCAGTAGTGGAAACACGGGGCCCTTGCAGTTTTGTAGTGACCCCTTTTCACTCGCCTTACACTTGTGTGTTATAATATTTAAAGCTGAATCATATGATATTTCTCAAACAACCTCATTTAATATACAGTATGTAAGGTGTAACGAGCGGCCCTGCAGCTCGCTTGTCGGGCCGTGGGTGCACTCGTGTCCTCTCTCCCCATATGCTCCCGGAGACAAGTGGTGGGCGCTGAACCAATTTAACCCGACCTCTTCTTCCTGCCCTCGCAGGATCCATAGTGCCCATAGTTTATGCGAGAAAGCGTTCCCTCTGTGTTTCTTGTGATTACCGGGTACCAGACCCCTCCTGCTTCCGTCTCTCAATCACAAACCTTGCCGCCTGCCCCGACCTTTTGGCCTCTTCCCAACTACGAGTTGCCTTCAGATTTTGTATCACGCTGCACCCCAGCTGACACTGCAAGCAAGTCGTGTCAGGGGTAGCGACATGGTAGTCTCCCGCCGCACCAAGCACAACCGGCCTTGTGGTGGCCTCTGGTGAATACCGGGACCTACTTAGACTCCGATCCCTTACATGGCTTATACCACCACTTGCGGTGGTCCAGAGTAACCACACCTCAGGTCTGCCAATCAGGTAGACCAACCATTACATAAGGTATTACGTAAAATAGTCTTTCGCTCATCGTTCCAAATTTTTCAGGTAAGAACATAAATGCAACAAGTGCAAACAAAAGGATAAAGCATATTATATTCATTAATATAGGTCATACTTTTTAATACAGAAGACATTACTATTATATGGTTTTATGCTTTTTGCTGACATAATACTATTGATTTATTTTCCTTTGTGGCAGAATAAGGGACCTGCTTCTGAGCCATTTTACACTGGAATAAATAGAATACAAACCATAAGCACATCTGCCAGACTAAAGAAGCATGCTCTCTGCTATACCATCAATGTCCTGCCAAATATATGTAGAGGAGATACAGTATCTCACAAAAGTGAGTACACCCCTCACACTTTTGTAAATATTGCATTATATCTTTTCATGGGACAACACTGACGATATGACATTTTGATACAATGTAAAATAGTCAGTGTACAGCGGTATACGTGTAAATTTGGTGTGCCCTCAAAATAACTCAACACACAGCCATCAATGTCTAAATAGCAGGCAGCAAAAGAGAGTACACCCCTAAGTGAATATTGACAATTTGTGCCCCAAGCGTATTATTTTGTGTTTCCACCATTATGTTCCAGTACTGCCTTAACGCTCTTGGGCACGGAGTTCACTAGAGCTTCACAGGTTGCAGTCACTGGAATATTCTTCGACTCCTCCATGATGACATCACGGAGCTGGTAGATGTTAGAGACCTTGCACTCTTCCACCTTCTATTTAAGGATGCTCAATAGGGATTAGGGCTGTTTTTGGCCAGTCCAGCACCTTTACTCTCATTTTCTATAGCAAGGCAGTAGTCATCTTTGAGGTGTGTTTCTGGGGACAATTTGTCCATTTTCACTTAAGGGTATATTCACTTTTGTTGTCAGTATTTGAGACATTGACGGCTGTGTGTTAAGTTATTTTGAGGGAACACCAAATTTATACTCTAAGGCTATGTCTGCACAAAACTGGATTATACAGGCATAGAATGCGCCTGATTTACGAAACCCGCTCTTCAGCGGGTCAAAAATCAGGCGCATTCTAGCGCTCGGGCGACATTTCTGGCTCAGATATACCACTTTGAAACTGTTATACCTATTCCAGCAGTAATGTGCCTAGAAATGCTGTAGCGAAGCTATAAATATGTAGCGTTGCTACGGTTCTAGTGCGCCCCGCCTCCCAATATCGGGCACATTACAAAGTGCTGCAGGCGCTATGTAATGCGCCTGAGAGTGGCGTGCGGGAGATTTAAAAATGTATAAATGGGGCTGTGCCTGATATTGGGCTGAAAAGACGCCAGATATCTGGCACAGCCCCATTCATACGCATCGCCCTTAGACTGCACCCAGGGCTGTGTGGACTTCAATAGAAAATCTGTGCTGTCGTCTACACAGCACAGGTTTTCTACCGAAACCACAGGCCATCCCATGGAATATAGAACATGTTCTATCTTCTGCCGGATACCCGTCTGATTCCAGTGCAGCCCATGTACTGGGCCAGCAGGAAATCTGAAAAGCGACAGTGACTTTTGGCGCAAACCCGTGCCAAAAGCCGTGGTATAGCAATGTAAAAATGGATTTTGGACGGCATTTTAACAATGCTGTGTAGACCTAGCCATATACTAGCTGTACACTGACTACATTGTATCAAAGTGTCAAATCTTCAGTATTGTCCCATGGAAAGATATATTTCAATATTTACAAGAATGTGAGGGGTGTATTCACTTTTGTGAGATACTGCAGGTCTAGAAGACAGTTTTCTGTAATGAATAATTCCACCTTTATGGTACACTCACATGTTGCAGCCATAAAATATGGACACACTAAATGCGGTGGGCCACGGTTGACAATTTGGCAGAGAACAGCAAAATATGTTTTTGTCCACATTTAGCAGTAGCCAAAAGAAGTAAACTATGTCACATTAACTCATGATAAGTCATAATAAAATTAGCAAAAATATCACTTTTTTATTGTAGATTTTTTACATTATGTCTTTAGTAAATACAATTGCCGCAGAACTCAGGTGACTTAAGAACATTTTAACCCTTTAAAATGAACCTGTCAGGTGGTGGTACTCAATTTGAGAGCAGGATGTAATAGAGGGAGAGAAGCTGGGCTCTGTGATATATAGGTTTACATGATTTCATGCTGAATTTCTGAGTGGAAAGCAAACAAAATACTGACAGGACTCCTTGAGAGACGGTGAAAATCCTGCGGAACCCAATCACATGCAGTGATTGATAGCTTTCCCTGTATTACTGTGTATACAGAGCAAACTGTCAATCACTGTATGTGGGTGAGGTCAGCAGGACGTTTACTTCCTATTTTGATCACTTCAGAATCAAATCGTATAAACTTATATATCACAGAGCTCATCCTGCTCTCTGATAGGATAACATAAACCACCCGACAGGTTCCTTTTAAAGATGTAACTAATTGAATCTTAAAGGATAAGTTACAATGTTTTCCAATCTGTGTTCCTGCCAGGGCTGTATTAAGAGATTGGAATGCCCACTGTTAAGGTTTCTTGGAAGCATGATGTCTACACATTAGGGCAATTTTTTATGGCAGTTGTACAAGAATTCTGGTGCAGTTTTTTGCCAAAAATAACGGCGTGCATGCTTTACACCACATAATAAATGGTTATAATATATACTGTATATTATATTATAATATATGGTTTAGACAGTTTCTAGACACTTTGGTGCCTTGTCCTACAAAAGTGGTAAGACCTTGGTAATAGAGGTGTGGTCTCTGTGAAAAGGGACGTGACTTACCTTGTAACATTGTGCTGACATTTTTGCACAGTTAGTGGCATAGAGTAAGTCAACTTAAAAAAGGTGTATAGAGACTAGACAGTTCTAACATGCGCCAGATTAATCAACACTATGATGACTATGGCACATATATTCTTACATTTTCTAAGTATTAGATAGTATTGATAAATCTGCCCCATTGTCTACACATACCTCCCCCAACGACTGAATATAAATGAAAAAGTTATACTTACACAACCCTGTTTCCACAACAAGCAGGGTGACTTCTCCGGCTGTACTGTTAGCCAACCTTCGCCACCAGTGATAAGCAATACGTGGAACAGTGCTCTCTCAATAACCAAAATAATGAGACTGCAACACAAAAAATGTATACAGTTCCCCAATATGTATTATTTGTCCTATTTTACCACACTATTCCCTCTCCACTGTTTGATATCCTAACCTTTAATGGAATCACTGTATGTTTTAATTTTATGGGCTAGATAAATGCGTGTATTTGTCTCTTTGCACAAGTGTGCAGAACTCCTAGTATCATTTTCGGTTTTAAAAAAGCAATGGCAGCTGTTGTAGGAGAAAGAAATTTAAGCACAGTTTTAAAAGCTAAAGGGCTAGAATTAAAGAGAACCTTGAAAAGATGAATTTGGGTCACATTGCACATTGGAGAATTGGGGTTTGTGTTTCTGATCAGGATACTTGTACCTAGTTGTTTTAATATAATGAAGGCCTCTTTTAACCTGACATCAGCAGCTTAATACATCACTTTTGTCATTGTTTTTTGGGATTTAATTTTACTGCATTCACTGTATGGCTTTTACAGTATGTTGACTTTATTCTACTTCTCATCACAATTACACCAATACCAAATTTATGTAGACTTTGTTTTGTTTTACTGCTTTTGATGCAAGAAAAAAAGTTTTTTCTTAACAGAATAATTTGTTAATGTGATGCCTGTTTCAAGACCCAAAACATTCAGATTTTTTTGTCAATGAGGGCTTTTTTATTTTTATTGGTACTATTTTTATTTATATACTACTTTTTGATTGCTTCTTATTTCTATGTTTAGCTAGATGAACTAGAAAGAACTATTCAGGCATTGATTTTTTTTAGGTTTCTTTATGCCATTTACCATGTAGTATCAGAAACGTAATTAATTTTATAGTATGGATTGTGACTGGTGTGACAATACCAATTTTGTTTGTTTTTTTTCAATTCTAAAAAAATTGATAGTCTGTAGTCATCTTGTAAGAGATAGGGTGGTGTAATGGTGGCCCCCCAAATGCATCTGCCTGTTGCCCATGGCAACCACCCTTAAAAGTTCTTATGAATTGCAGGTAGAGGCGCAGTGTTTGAGATGTGTGGCACACCGGCGATAATAAACTGACACAACAACTGTTCTGGGATTGATGAGGCTTTTACTTTCGTCCTTAGCAGCTGTTGCAGTACATACAGTCCGCTCATGTCCTGGCACCCAGCAGCTTCAGCACCACACACGCAGCTAACGAGGAGTTCTCCTCTTGCCCACCTCACTGCTCTACCTGACCCTTCTCAGTGGTTTCCTCCACTATGGCTCAGGTCTCCTCTGAACTTCTGGCTGCTCCCCGGATCCCCGGCCTTTCCTCCGGACACTCACTGACTAGAGTGGGGACCTCTCCCCAGTCTCTCCCGGATTTTCTCTGCTTTTAACAAACTGCAACTATATACAAGGACATAGCTTTCTACTTTCTCCGAACTACAGTCAATAATATCTTCCTCCCCTCATGGCTACTGCAACTCTGAGGGGCGCACGTCTCTCTCTCCTGTCACTGTTTCCTCTCAACTGACAACTCTGTCACCAACTGCAGCTTCCCCTTCTACACAAGCTGGCCCCCCTTCTCCTACACCCCTCGAGCTTGCTGATTGGCTGCCCAGCTCCTCCTGACTCACAGCGCACTACATACACAGGCCCAAACTGCCTGCCTGAACTATTTAACTGTTCCCTTGTCATAACCAGGCGATCCTACTCACTGGTTTCCCATGGCAATTCGCTACTGTTAACAACACAAGTATAACCCTTTACATTTTTGTGTTTTTTTTTTCAATTCTAAAAAATGTAAAGTCTGTAGTCATCTCATTAAATAAGTTGCTTACTCCAATGGCCTTCATCGTCCCCAGAAAAGGACCAGGAGCTTAATGGCTAAAGAGAAAAACAGCAGGGAAAAAGAAGAGAAAGCAGGCAAATAGCAGCAGGGATAAGCAGTGTTGGACTGGGGTGCCTGGGGACCAACAGTGCAAATGAGTCTTGGGGTCTACAAGTAGAGTGTTGACTCTTGGGGCCCACCAGTTGAGTTAATTTTTGGGGCCTGCCCTACAGCAACTGTGTATGACTGCACATAAAACGCATGACTCTTGCACGTTGCCTCTTTCCTTCTCTGCTTTTATCCTTAAAAAAGTAATCCCAGGCCTGACATACTAATCCTCATCAGTGCTCACTGTAACATATATAATAATGCCACGAGCAACTGTTGACCTGGAAAAAGACCACTACCAGAAAGCAATTTGTAATAATGATAACTTCGAAGCGTAGCAAGGTGTTCCAGCACCTGGGGCAAGGATTTAGTTTAGCCTCTTTCCCCATTTCCTTGCATGCTCATTCATATCCTTCCATACAGAAATAAATAGTAAACTGTACACACCAATAACACATGTATCATAAGTAATTATACATATATACATAGATATTATACACAAATATATAAGCACATGTAGATGCACAAAACCCATACACATATACACTACTCACAAAATGTTAGGTCTGTTTGGCTTTTGGTTAAAAATTTCCGGATGAACATAACATTTCTTGAAAAAAAATGTAAATTAACTAATTGCTTAATGGCAAAATTTAAAACAGGTATTTGATCCCTGAATCACATAATAAATTTAGAAGAGTGAAGCAATCAGGTGATACCTTTTAGAGGCTAACTGAATATATTTGATGGTGAGCTTTCGAGAGGACTAGCTCCCTTCTTCTGTGATTTAAACAGTCCTCCTCATCATGTTGTTCACATTTTGACATCATTAGATCAAGACAGCACCTTACAACTGATCAACAGCACTAGCAAGGCTTCAAGCAGGATGCTCTCTGATGGAAGTAGCCACTGAGCTTAGAGTGTCCCATAGTGTTATTGTAGTGTGCAAGAGTTGGTGTTAGAACACACTACTAAAGGGTTAAACTATTTAATAAGGTTTTTTAATGTGAAAAGCTATTTGCACTGTTTTTCTATATCACTGTATTGGGAATGTTCTAGTATTGACCTTTGTTCACCCATGTGTGCAGCCAAGTGCTACTGAGCATGTCTGTGATGAGCAGGATGTTGGAGAAATATATCCATTTGCAACTACTCAAGGCCTTGGCGGGATTAACCATAGCAACATCACAGGGTGGGGTCAGATTAGAAAGTCTAGAAAAGATAGGAACACTTATGATCCTGGGTTCTGTTCCATTAGCTTCATCTAGAGAGCTTTGCTCTCTCACCAAGGAGTATGGGTCTCTGCGCTGGCATCCACCTTCAGGGTGTCAGTGTGAAGTACTGCATGGTCCGGCTTTATCCCTTTGCGCTTCCTTGGCCGCATGGGAGTGGGATGGGATGGAGTTAGCTCAGCGAGGGACTGGGTTCAGGAACATCGCTACCCCGCCTCAGCTGAGAGTGGCTGCATCTGGAGAAGAGGATGTCCGCTGCCATGTGCTGTAACATCTTTTGCCAGATTGTGAAGAATAAAGAGGCCTATAAGGCTTGCACCTTAATGCCTTGGCTCCGGCCTGCATTATTCTGCACCGACCATCAAGGGCACCTCGACCTCCATCTTACCCATGGGCGGTCGAGGGAGAAACCAACACCCGCGTGTGCCCTGGGGCAGCAACCACCACCATCATCCATCCATCTAAAAGTGCAGACCATCTCTTCACTGGTGCCAGGCACCAGAGGAGCGAGTGAGGAGCGGGTAGCGAAGTACTAGCCACCATGACAAGGACCGGGTTTCCCTGTTGGGGCCCTCAGCTTGCCGCTCCCGCCTCCCTCTCCTCTGCCTCCCTCCGGGCTGCCCCAATTCACCACATTAGCATTAGGTTGCAACAGAGATACGGAGAGACCGGAACAAAAAGGGAAAGAAGTGAACATCCTTTGGCTACATCACACACACACACACACACCAATGACCGCTTGCCCTGCAGAACTGGATGATGAATGCCACACAACTCCAGGCATGTTTAATGTGCGTCCTCTGGATGCACATACAGTTGAAGGTTTCTTCTTTGCAGAGAGCAAAGGTCCCCCTTTCGCAGACTACTCAGACATTCTCCCGAAGTTGCACCGATCTCTATATAAAATGAACAATAATATGGAGGTAACGCAAAAAAAATATTAATTAAATAAATTAATTTTTATTTCTTTATTTTAGTTAGCCAATGATAAATAGTATGGGTGTAACGAAAATAAAGAAATAAAAATGAATTTATTGAATTAAAAAATTTTTTCGTTACCCCCATATTATTTTTCATTTTTTATAGAGATCGGTACAACTTCGGGAGTATTATAATTTTATTTCGGGCACCTACAGTTTTATTGCAGATTGCATTAGGAAACCCAAAAGAGCGTCGCTCGCTCTCCCATTGGTCCAAATAACCGCGCCTCTTTTAACTTAGCCAATCACAAACAGAGCTCGCTCTGCATTTCTTTTCCCCATAGAACTCTATGAGAAGGTAGCTCAGCCGCTGATTGGCTAAGCAGGACGAGCCCCTCTTCCCCCCAACCAATCACAGTACGAGAATATTTCCCATAGACAGTAATAACTTTTAGGGCGCCCTTCTATCGCGCCCTTCTTTCTCCATTCAAAATAGACGCACTACATATGATTGGTGGATTCATATCTGCCGCCTGGGCTCAACCAATCAGCTCTTTTCTGGCTTTTTACTGTATTTTGAACTGTCCCGCCTTTTCATTTGATTGGTCCATACTTCTCCATAGCTTATAATGGTTCACTGTCGCTCCTATTCTGATTGGTTGGTTTCTGCCGACCAATGAGAAGAGCTTAAAGAATTTGAATTACTGTATTTCCCGGCAATTCTCTATATCCCAATTCCTGATGTAGCGCCGGTCTCGGCGACAAACACATTGTTAGGGATTTGATTGATTTATGTTTATAGAAGGTTTCAGCTCTTTTTCAGATAATATTTTACACCTAATAAAAATTATTTTTTTAATCATACTCCATGCCGCACGGCGCTGAGAGCCGAGATTTCATTGCCCCCATCTCTCCATTGACTACAATGGGACAAAGTAGCTCGCGCTCTGATTGGCCGGGATAGCCAAGCCCCCGCTAGCTCAACCAATCAGCTCTTTTCTGCCTTTTTACTGTATTTTGAACTGTCCCGCCTTTGAATTTGATTGGTCAATATTTCTCCATAGGTTATAATGGGTCCCTGTCGCTCCTATTCTGATTGGCCAGGATTGCCAAACCCCTGCTACTTCAACCAATCAGCTCTTTTCTGCATTTTTACTGTATTTTTAACTGTCCCGCCTTTGAATTTGATTGGTCAATATTTCTCCATAGGTTATAATGGGTCTCTGTCGCTCCTATTCTGATTGGCCAGGATTGCCAAACCCCTGCTACTTCAACCAATCAGCTCTTTTCTGCATTTTTACTGTATTTTTTAACTGTCCCGCCTTTGAATTTTGATTGGTCAATATTTCTCCATAGGTTATAATGGGTCTCTGTCGCTCCTATTCTGATTGGCCAGGATTGCCAAACCCCTGCTACTTCAACCAATCAGCTCTTTTCTGCATTTTTACTGTATTTTTAACTGTCCCGCCTTTGAATTTGATTGGTCAATACTTTCCCATAGGTTTTAATGGGTCACTGTCGCTCCTATTCTGATTGGCTGGTTTCTGCCGACCAATGAGAAACGCTTACAGAATTTGAATTTCCCGGCAATTTCCAATATCCAAATTCCTGATGTAGCGCCATTCTAGATTTTTGGAAAGTGATTGTTTTTTTTTTTTTTAAGGTTTAAGCTATTTTTATGAAAATTTTTTACACCTAAAAAACGTGATTTATGTTCATAGAAGGTTTCAGCTCTTTTTCAGATAATATTTTACACCTAATAAAAACGATTTTTTTAATCATACTCCATGCCGCACGCCGCTGAGAGACGAGATTTCATTGCCCCCATCTCTCCATTGACTACAATGGGACAAAGTAGCTTGCGCTCTGATTGGCCAGGATAGCCAAGCCCCCGCTAGCTCAACCAACCAGCTCTTTTCTGCCTTTTTATTGTATTTTGAACTGTCCCGCCTTTGAATTTGATTGGTCAATATTTCTCCATAGGTTATAATGGGTCCCTGTCGCTCCTATTCTGATTGGCCGGGATAGCCAAGCCCCCGCTCGTTCAACCAATCAGCTCTTTTCTGTATTTTTACAGTATTTTGAACTGTCCCGCCTTTGAATTTGATTGGTCAATATTTCTCCATAGGTTATAATGGGTCCCTGTCGCTCCTATTCTGATTGGCTGGTTTCTGCTGACCAATGAGAAGCGCTTACAGAATTTGAATTACTGTATTTCCCGGCAATTTCCAATATCCAAATTCCTGATGTAGCGCCGTTCTAGATTTTTGGAAAGTGATTTTTTTTTTTTTAAGGTTTGAGCTCTTTTTCTGATAATGTTTTACACCTAATAAAGGCAATTTTTTGAAATCATACACCATGCCGCACGGAGCTGAGAGCCAAGATTTCTGTTGCGATCTTCTATTTGTTTCCTCTCATGTTACGTTCTCGCTTCACTTCGCCTCCGCCGGATCATTTAGACCAAAATCAACCAGGTCTGCCTGTCGGAGCTGGCGAGCGCTGCAATGCGCCTCACTTTGCCGACCCGCGATCATGCATGCCTCGGAGTTTTCGAAGGCGCCGCGTCCCACCCCGGAACGCCCACACCGGGCCCAGTACACGCCCCTTCACGTGAGGCGCATCCGAAAGTGGCGAAGGCTGCGCCTATCATCGCATCCCTGCGTCCGACATGGGATTCGAGCCGGTGAGGCGCAGGATACGCCAGAAAACAGCCGCAAATCCCGATCATACATGTCGCCCTAAGTGTTTTTGTGGCTCCTTGACAAAAAATCTATTGAAGGATAAATTGAAATGTATTATATTGTGGTCACTATTTCCTAGGTCCCCCCCAACCTGAACCTTTGTTACTCTGTCAGGTCTATTAATCAATATTAAGCCTAGAAGGGTCTTTCCTCTATTTGACAAAAGTCTGTTTCCTTTCTGAGAGCTACAGGTTTAAGTTTCCCAATTTATGTCTGGGTAGTTAAAGTCGCCCATTATAACAACCTCATTCTGACTAGCTGCCTCATCTATTTGCCTGAGGAGTACATCTTCCATGGGTTCTGTTATATTTGGGGGCCTATAGCAGACCACTAGTAGAATTTTATTATTGTTATTACCTCCATGTATATATACCCATAATGATTCCACATGCTTATTTCCTGTATCTATATCTTTGTGCAGTTTTGGCTTCAGACATACACCTCCCCTCTTCCGGTTTTTACAATGTCTTCTTAATAAACTGTAACCCTGTAAGTTAACCACCAAGTCGTAGCTTTCATCCAGTCATGTCTCAGTTATCCCCACTACGTCATATTTTTCTTCAGCAATAAATAATTCTAGTTCATTTATTTTGTTGGTGAGAGTCTTGGCATTGGTCAGCATGCAATTTAGAAATTTTTCAATTGTCATTCCTTTATCCCTGTTCTTTTTAACTATTGCTACACCCCCTCCCGCCCCTTAACCCCCTGATTTATTACTAATTCCCAGATCTCTATCTTCACTATCTTGCATGCTTTTTTTTATAATTGCTCTCCCCACAGTCCCTAGTTTAAATATTCCTCCAACCTCCTGTCCATTTTGTCCCCCAATACAGGTGCACCCTCCCCATTTAGGTGCAGCCCGTCCCTAGCATAGAGTCTGTAACCAAGACAGAAGTCAGCCCAGTTCTCCAAAAACCCAAATCTCTCTTTCCTACACCAATTTTTGAGCCACTTATTCACCTCTCTAATCTCCCTCTGCCTCTCTGGTGTGGCCCGTGGAACATTTAATACTTCTGAAAATATTAACCTGGAGGTCATTGCCTTGAGTTTTTGGCCTAATTCCCTGAAATCGTTTGTAAGGACACTCCACCTACCTCTAACTGTGTCATTGGTGCCAATGTGCACCATGACAGCAGGATTCTCACCAGCCCCACCCAACAATCTGTCAACCAGATCCGCGATATGTCGAACTCAGGCCCCAGGTAAACATCAAACTGTTCGATGATCCAGGTCTTTTTGACAGATTGCCCTGTCTGCTCTGTCTGTTCCGCTAATAATGGAGTCCCCAACTACAAGCACCTGTCTAGCCTTCCCTGCACTCCTATTCCCCACCTTACTGGAGCAGACAGGGGTAGTGTCTTGCTGCAGCAGTGCTATTTCTGAGCTACTTTCTGGGGCCCAGTGAACAGCTCTGCCCAGGGGCCCATAATGCTGTTAAGACGACCCTGCGCCTAACTAAATGTGCCCTGACAGCCTCCTCCAGCTATGCTATGAATACTGCCCTTAAAACCACTCACTTTATTGCTCCCTCTGTAACTACACTTCTGCCCAAACTGTGCTTGGTCAAAACAAGAATGTTTTTTTACTCTTGCCTGAGCACAACCTGGAATAATTAATGAGGAGCAATAGGTGTAACAAGTAACCATGGGGCCCTATAGCAAAACCTAAAATGGGGCAACACTCTACTGGTACCACCTTCAGCAGTAACTTTAGAAAATAAAAAGCTTATGACTACGTTTGTATAATGCACATACCCTGTTTCCCCGAAAATAAGACAGTGTCTTATATTAATTTTTGCTTTTTTCACATTTTCCCCCACTTAGAATGTTTTTGCCGTTCCCCGGTATATTCTATAGTAATATGAATAATACCATTAAAAAGTACATCTTGTTCCGCAAAATAAAAGCCCTCATGTGTCTATGTAGGTGGAAAAATAAAAAAGTTATGGCTTTCAGAAGGCGAGGAGGAAAAAAAAAATTTAGACCAATTATTATGACCGCCGTCAAAAGGGGGTTAATTTTTTAATCACAAACATTAGCTAAGCACCCCAAACTCTGATTGCAAAAAAAAAATTCCTATGTTTATTTTCGGGGGGTCTTCTTTTGGGGGAAACAGGTGGGTAATGCCCATACAAATACGTAATTTTTCATAAAAGAATAGTTTCCACAGTGATGTTGTACTATGTGGATAATGGACACAGATGTACTACAGTACAGGAATGATCTAAAGTAAAGGACTTATAAAAATAGTAATGCCTTAGTACAGTAATTTTACAATACATGAAAAACACAGTAATGTCACAATAAAGGGATATTGGACACAGTTATATCACATTACAGGAATAATAAACTATAGCAAATCACATAGAATTTTTAATTACCACATAAAAATCAGTGTTCAAGAAAAGGGATGATGCACACAGTATTATTACAATACAGGCATGATAAATACAGTTATGTCAGAGTACAGGTATAATGAAACCCAATAATTTTAAAAATACAGGTTGAAGGGACAGGTTCTGCTTGGGCTATGAAAAAATGGCAGATCTACCGGCGTGGGGTTTTGCGGGATCGCTTGAAACAGAAACAAAGACCTCTCCATCGGGCTTGCAGGCTTCCCCTTTGGCCAATATTTTTGTAGGACATTACCATTCATAGACTTGCACGTTACACAGCAACAATACACTTCTTACATGCACCTTACACAGCATAATTCACCTCTTCATAACATTATTGTTTACAGAACACTTCACACTGCAACTATGGGAGGAACTCCACCTCGCTCAACTCCCTCTTCTGGGGATGAACACTAATCCACTCAACTCCCTCTTGTTTCGTAACCTTTACCCCCCAACTCAAGCTCAGGTATAGCAGTCATGCCTAAATGCCCCTTTTTAACTCCTTGGTACACTTCCCTGAGACAATCGAGGCAGGCCTACTGCTCTCTAGAACTTCAGGACACCTGTTCCTTTCTTATCTCACCATGCTCTACTCTTCTTACTCTCTCACAGTGCTGTCTAGGGGCGCCAGTTACCCCGCCTGCCATACCTGCCGGGAAGGGGGGTGGAAGATCCCCTTTTTCTTACTTGAACAGAACTTCTTAACTGGCAACTGCCCTCACTAATAACTCTGGGAGAACTCAACAACAACCTAATCCTTACATACTAGGCTTCTATTTATAACTGTGTAATGCTACAGCCCCTCCTCTCTATCTCACAGATCCAGCTATCTTGTCTCATACAAAGATTAACCTCTTTTATTTTAAGATAACAACCGTAAACATTTAAAATACAGTATTTAAAAAAATATACATCCATTTGACAATAATTTAAAACGGACATATTTGGGAGTATTTTTGGTGCTGTTCAACCCAATTAAATCCAAGGGATGAATTTTAATGTATCACCTTTATGGATTAATCCCTTAATGACCACCCACTGTCTTTTGACGGCGAGCGTTGCAGGTTGTTAATCGACAGCGATGGTGAGTAACCCCTTTACTGCCGTGTTCAGTGACCGCTGCATAATCACAGGGCATTTCCTTGCTCCATTGTGGGGGATCAGGGCTCCGTGACCTGAGAAAACCCGGGGGTACGTCTGTACGTCAGCCCGGGGGTTAAAAGTACCCCAGGGCTGTTTGTATAACAAGCCTGCAACAGGGGAAAATTTGTGTCCCTGACTGCGCCTGTGTCGATACACAAAGTCCAATGGAAAATTATTGCATATAGAATAGCAAAAACATTTCTAAGTGAAAAAAAGCAAATAGTTTCCTTCGGGATTATAAAAATTAAGTAAAAAAAAATAAAAAAAGTGTAGAAAAAAATAAACAACATAAAGAGAAATACTTAATAAAAAATTATTGTGCCAACATTACACAAAACAAAACTATTACACATATTAGGTATCTACACAAGTGTTATAATCTGTAGAATTAATCTAACAAGTTATTTAGTTGTGAAAAAAAATAAAAAAAGGTGGTTGGGGTACAAAAGGGGAAATCTTAAAAGGGAGACATTTATTTTTTTTATTGTAATCTCAGTAATTGTAAACTGCTGAGTTACACTAAAACAAAAGCACTGAAAAAAGCCCCCAGAGTGCCCCCGGGGCCCTTTTTGGCTGCTCTCTAATTAGTGCTCCCTTGTCTGGGCTGTCTTTTTAGGGGGGCGCTATGTCTTGGGTATTTTTCATTGTGACTACCCTTTTTTTTAGGGATATTGATTGAAAAGTGCTCTGTAGATGTTCAAGCTAAACAATTTTTTTTAAAAAAACCTAACACTCAATAACTTTGCCCCCACTTTACCCTTAGCTGTCGGTGTGTTCCTTGGGTTTTTATTTTGCTGTTTTTTTCACAATTTCTGGGCCTTTTAAAAAAAAGCTGTATTATACGAAATAAATTTTCATACAGATGTTCTCTATTAAATAATTTAAAAGATTTCAAAAAGGGAATTGTCGCACAGGATTTACTAAGGGGACAATACAGGGGGCTGAAACTTGACATCAAATTTTTTTTTAAATTTTCAAAAATGTAAAACAAGTACATTTTTTTTTTCAGGGACCATTACTTTTGGGGAAATTACTTTAAAAAAGCTAAACCTGCCCAGGGAAATTTGAGTGTGAACGGGTATGGGTCGTAAAACAGCATGGTGAACAACCCCTTTTTCCAAAGTCTCACACTCATAGGTTCCCATTCCCATTCCTTGTTCGGGAAAGTTTTACAGCCAAGCTTTTATGGTCACACAAGGTGTATGTAACAGCACCTCCTGCTGAATGTGAACCATTGACACCCAAACTTCTGACCTCCATGAATGCCAACAGCAATTGTATAGCAGTATTAGTATATCAGTATAGCAGTAGACATTGAGTGGCACAGTTATTACATTACATTAAGTATATGTAAAGGCTATGGAGAAGTGGATCCTCTGGACCACTGCAACGGTGGTATAAGCCACGCCAGGGAGTGGAATCTAATTAGGTCCCGGCAGGGCCGGACGACGGGTAGGCCAAGGTAGGCGACCGCCTAGGGCGCCTACCTCAGCCTATCCCTAAGGGGCGCCGTCAGGCCCCGACCCTCGCCGGGCTCCAGGCCGCTGCCATGGGCCTGAAGCGCCGGCGGTCTCTGTGACCGCTTCTGCGGAGCAGAGAGCAAGCGCTCCCTGCCCCGCAGACAGTGTCCGGGCCCGCTCCCCAGAGGATCGCTGGATCCTCCGTTGAGCTGCAGGCCGACACAGCGGGGCCGCCGGGTCCTCATAGCGCTGAGGACCCGGCGGCCCCGCGCGCCTCAGCCGGCAGCGTCGCAATGACGTGATGTCATCGCGACGCTGCCTCTCCTCGGCGCATAGCGCGTCACAGGCCGTGCGCCCGAGGAGCTGCCGGAGGAGCGCGCGGCTGAAGAGGACAGAAGAGGAGCGCGCGCCCGGGAATTGGGTAAGTATTAATGTTGTTGTTTTTAAGTGCCTGCCTGTGGCCCCCTATATTCTGCCTGTGGCCCCCTATATTCTGCCTGTGGCCCCCTATAATGCCTGCCTGCGGCCCCTATAATGCCTGCCTGCGGCCCCCATAATGCCTGCCTGCGGCCCCCTATAATGCCTGCCTGCCTGCGGCCCCCCATAATGCCTGCCTGCGGCCCCTATAATGCCTGCCTGTGGCCCCCTATATCCTGCCTGCGGCCCCCATAATGCCTGCCTGTGGCCCCCATAATGCCTGCCTGTGGCCCCCTATATCCTGCCTGCGGCCCCCATAATGCCTGCCTGCGGCCACCTATAATGCCTGCCTGCGGCCCCCATAATGCCTGCCTGCGGCCCCCTATAATGCCTGCCTGCGGCCCCCATAATGCCTGCCTGCGGCCCCCTATAATGCCTGCCTGCGGCCCCCCATAATGCCTGCCTGCGGCCCCCTATAATGCCTGCCTGCGGCCCCCATAATGCCTGCCTGCGGCCACCTATAATGCCTGCCTGTGGCCCCCTATATTCTGCCTGTGGCCCCCTATAATACCTGCCTGGTGCCCCTATACGCCTGTCTGTGGCCCCTATATGCCTGCCTGTGGCCCCCATACGCCTGCCTGGTGCCCCCATACGCCTGCCTGGTGCCCCCATACGCCTGCCTGGGGCCCCCATACGCTGCCTGTGGCCCCCATACGCCTGCCTGTGGCCCCATACGCCTGCCTGTGGCCCCCATACGCCCGCCTGTGGCCCCCATACGCCTGCCTGAGCCCCATATACGCCTGCCTGTGGCCCCATACGCCTGCCTGTGGCCCATACGCCTGCCTGAGCCCCCATACGCCTTGCCTGAACCCCTAGCTATATATTTGCCTGAGCCCCTACTATAACCTGCCTGAGTGCCCCTAATTTATATACCTACCTGTCTCCGGGGACCCCATCTATATACCTGCCTGACTGAGAGGGCATATCTATATACCTGTCTGACTAAGGGACTTATATACCTATAATTAAGGAGTTACTGGAAATGTGAGGAATCTAAGATATTTGTGTCCAAATCCTCAGGGACGAGTCTTGGCCGGGAGCAATCAGCATGAAGGTGTGAACCGGATGGAGAAGAAAAGGGAAAGTGAACGACGCTGATCAGAAAAGACGTCTCCGGTGAGTCCCTAAATGTAATTGCCGTGTAATCTCTCAGATTTCTCCAGAGCCTACATACAACCAGCATCTACTCCTATATGGTCACTCTCTGGCGGTGGTAAACGTCTTCAGAGCCTGTGTACAGCTGATGGTCTCATGTGGGGGTTGGGTTTGGAGAGGGTCTGGCAAGATTATTGGATCCTTAAGTAGTAATAGTGTGGGGTCTTGGTTTTGTAGGAGTATTTTTAGTAACAATCATTCATCTGGTAGATTTGCTCCATGTATCGGTGGATTATTTAGTGACTGTTATTTAGGGGTATTACACTGTCATACAGAGGGGAGCGATTTTGAAAATGCAAATTTGTCAGGGCTGATTTTCATTGTGCAGTGACTGCTGAGGAGATGGACGGGAGCTATGTGGAATGTGCAGAAAATTAGTGACAGGACCTGGCGCAGGGGTGAGAGGAATTAGTGTGTGGGGGGGGCGCCATGGGCTGTACTCGCCTAGGGCACTAAAATGCCTTGTCCCGGCCCTGGGTCCCGGCATCCACCAAGCCTGCTGCAAGGCAGGTTGGGCTTTCTGCGGCAGGAGTCCTACCAGGTTGTTACCCCTGACGTGATTTGTTTGAGGTGGTACCCAAGGAGCAGTGTGGTACAGAATAATAGAGCAAACTCGAAGTCTGGGACATGTAAGAAGCTCAGGACAGGCAGAAAAGATTTGTGGTCAAGGGGTGGAGGCAAATGGTACTGTACACGGTATAACTAGGAAACAACTTGGGAAAGCTTTCTTGCAAGGTACAAGGCACAATTGATCCAGCAAGGTATAGAGCAAGAGGCAGGGTTAAATAGGATCAACAGCTGGCGAAGACCAATTACCAGCACGCTAGCCCTTTAAATCTAGCATACCTGCCATGCGTACACCCTAGAAGGCGAGAGCACGTGCAACAGCCTGCAGGCAGAGAGCGAGGAGCAAGGCAAGGTGAGTAACTGGGACCGCCACTTGCGTCACAGTTGTGCCTGCGACCCGGCATGTTGGGGCGGAGGCACGAGTGCTCCCGCAAACCACGGTAGCAGGGGCAATCATTACAGTATAAGCTTATTTTGTGTTTCCTCTAGGAATCATTGGAGGAATGCAAGTCAAATTCTTTGAAATATTGTATTTTTCTATTCTCTAATCTCATCTTCTTTAATTGATTTTACAACTAACAACTTATAACAACTATAAAGGTATCAAAGCTGCAGAAATATTTCCTTCCAACAGGTGGTGGATAGTTGCATCAAATGTCTGTGATTGTGCAGAAATCTTGAACGAGAAACTTAATAGATTTCTTGGGACTTTTAAAACCATCTATGTGAATTGTCACCTTTGGAAAACCCTCTAAAAGGGAATATGGGTCAAGCAATCCAAAAGGGTCAGGGTTTCAAGGTTCGGGTTTGGAGCGATTTACAAACATTTCAGCAGCACTCAGGATGGTTGATGCCTCCCCCCAATGCTTATATCCCGCGACTAGGTCGGGGTTTCTGTAAGGAAAAGGGTTCTTTTAAAACCCTTTTTTTCGGGAACTTTTTTTTTGGGTTTTGCCCCCGCCTTTCAAGAACAATAACTTTTTTTATTTTTTTTTAAAATTGTTGTTTTTTGTGAGTCAAAAATAAATTTTTTTAATGGAAAACTAAGGAAAATTTTTTCTTGCCACAAAAAACTTTTTTGGAAAAAAACGAAATTTAGCCATTTTTGCTGTTCCGAAATTGGGGGGTATAAAATTTATCTTTTTTTTCTGTAGGGGGGAAAAATTTTCCGGGGTTCTTTTTGATTTAATTTAATTTAAATTTGCATTGTAGTGCTTTTCCACAACCAATAACTTTTTAAATTATTAATCTATGGGCATAAGTGTTAACTGAACTGTTTTTTTTTTTTGGGCATCCTTTTGGGGATTTTGATTTGTATCATGTTTTTTCCCCTTTTTTTAAAATTTATCACTTTTTTTTTGGGGCTATCTTGTGGATTTGCCATGATTTTGTCAGAAATAAATACTCCTTCGAAAAAATCCATAGACAACACAAAAAAAAAGCCGTATATTGCCAGCCATGCAGTGCCCATTATAACATTACCCACTATAATTGTGCCAGCCACAAGGTGCTCGCCATAACAGTGCACACCATAAAAATGTCAGTCACACAGTGCCCACCATGACAGTGCTAGCCACACAGTGCCCACCATAACAGTGCCAGCCACACAGTGCCCACCATAAGTGTCGGCCATAACAGTGTCCACCATAACAGTGCCCACCATAACAATGCCAGCCATAACAGTGCGCACCATAAAATTGTCAGTCACACAATGCCCACCATGACAGTGCTAGCCACACAGTGCCCACCTAACGTCCCCAACCCACACAGTGGGGGCCCATAAGGTCGGCCTAACAGTGTCCACCATAACATGCCCACCATAAAATGCCAGCCATAACAGTCGCACCATAAAATTTGTCGTTCCAGTGCCCAAATAATTGCTAGCCACACAGTGCCGACCAAAAGGGGTATGTTCCCCCCGGGTGTATTTGCAGGGCGAATTACGCCCCGAAATTACCCGTGTAAACCCCCGGGGGCGGGAGGGGGGACTGAGCGGGGGCCCCTTCGCCGGCCCATAGCAAATTGCCAGCAGGCTGAACCCCGCTAGTAATTCACATGTCAATTATCCCCCCGCCCGGGGGCTTCCCGGGCGGGGAGAGGAGACGTAACCCCATAGTTTTCATGAAACTTGAAATTCCCGTAATGAATGGGCCTTTTCGGCCCTAATTGGCACCTTCGGGCGAATTTACGGACCAAATACGCCCATTTTAAGCCGTGTGAAAGGGGAAAACAGTGCCAGCCACAAAGGGCCTACCATAAAATTTTGGCCCTCCTGCCCCCCCACAACAATCCCGCCCAAAGGGCCCACCGTAAGAGTGCCCAACCAATATGCCCCCTTTTTAAAAAGTGCGATAATTGAATCAGCTGTCAAAAATTTAAACTTTTTGAAGTTGAGGGCGAAACAAGGGGAAAGGTCCCCACAGAACGTACAGGTATGTTGTGTTGAAGGGCACATACCCCCTGGGCTGCATGTTGTGCACCCATGAAATAAAGCTTGCTAACTAACAAATCACAAATTTTAATTTTTTTTATACTATACAGGTTATAGGCCCCTAAGAAAAGCAATCCTGGGGGCCCTTTCCTCAATAACCCCCGGGGACTAAAAATGCAAATTATAATTATAAAATTAAATTATATTTATCAGTACCTCCAATTTGTATGTTGTTTGGGGTGGAACAGGGTTAGGGCCTGGGATCTCCCCCTCACCAAGATCAACCCGCTTTGGGCTCTGACGAACATTGTGAAATTAGAATTTAGGTTTAGTGAATCCACTACATCATTGTTACAATTAGCTATTGTTTTCTTTGAAACATTTCTACCTTTTGATTCCAGGTATTTTTGTAGTTCCCCCCCCAAGGGATCCTTGACAAAATCTTTAATAATTATTTTTATCTTCTGTCTAAATTTCGGGGGCACCTTTTTTGGAAAATTTTGTTCTTTCTACTTTTGGGTTAGGCCCCCAACGGCCCCCTGGGGCCTTCATACTTTAGAAATTCTTTGGTACCAAACCATCAATATGTTTGCAAAAAAATGTTGAACAACGTTTTTACCCCTCGAATTTTCTTTTGGCACCTTTTTAATAAGACAAGCTTTTTTTAAAGGGTTTTTTTAAGCCAGCCGATATGACATATCATGACTTTCCATAGCTTTTTGCACCTCTGGTTTATCATGTGTAGAATACTTTTTTCCTGTGTCATTTCTCATAATTAAACAGGATTTAATTTGTATATATTTTTTGGATTCTTTGCTGGTGTGGATTGAATGGGATGTTACCAACAGCTGGCAAGAATTTTATGTCAAAAAGCACCTTTAAATTTATTTAAAATTTGACGTGTTTCTATTTTTTTCTCCCCCGTACTGGCTATATATCTACAGGGGCCATAAACTTACCTACAGGAGGATTATAAATACCTACGGGACCAAAAAACCCACAGGGGGATTAAGTACCTCCCGGGGTTCTAACCCCCTACATGGGGTCTATACCTACCTCAGGGCCTATCCTACCTCAGGGGGCCCAAAAATCCTACCGCGGGAGATTATAAGCCTACCTACCTACTGGGGGCCTATATACCTACCTACTTGGGGGCCTCCATACCTAACTACCTACAGGGGGCTTATATACCTACCTTCCGACAGGGCCTAAATTTTCCCCCCTATCAAGGGGTCCCTACCAAAAGGGGGCCTATATAATACCCCACTAAGGAACTATAAAACTTATCTATTAGGTGGGGCCTATATATCTACCTATGTCCCTAATGGGGGACCTAGATATCTACCTTTTGGGGTACCTGTAAATCTGTGGTCATATTATTGCCTGTGGTCAGTGACTGTGGAAAAAGGCTGGGGGCTTTCAGACTAAGAGCAAATTGAGGGTCCCTTTCGGGGGAGGCTGGGACAGGGTTTTTTTAGGGGGGGAAAAAAAAATCGTACTATGAACCTTCCCAAACTGCAGCTGCTGTTTTTTTCTTGGCTGGCTATGAGGAGATTCCACATTGTTTTATTTTTTTAAATTATTTATTAATTACTTACAGTGGATACCTACTTAGATTTTCAATGCATAAATAAAAACAATATGGGGTTATTTCACCCAACGTCCAGGAATGCTGGTTGAAAGGAAGCAGGGGGAGGGAATCAAAGGTACTCACTTCTTCTATCAGGCCTTTTCAGCACATCCACGCCCCATAGCTAGTTTTCAAAGCTGCCCCTACCGTCAATGTAGCTGGAGCAGGGTCTAATGGTGTCTCTCTGGAGCCACTTATCTTAAAGAACCTACGGCAGCCATGTGATGCAGGAGGTTTTCCAAATCTCTCAAGAGAGCGGGAGGTCTCCTTTATTTGGAAGAGGCTCCCACACAACCCATAGTAAGTATGATTTAAATGAATTATCCAGCAAGTAAGGCTGTCTCCACTGCATAGGATTACGATCGTATTTACAGTGTTTTTAGTTTTTTAAAAGTGTCGAAGATACGATCGTCCCTGCAACCCCATAGGCTGCAATAGAAAAGACGAGATGCAGTCTCCACAGCTCGTCTTACCGCTCATCTTCTGGCGCCGGCTTTTTATACAAAGTTTTGTATAATACACCGACGCTTTTAGTTTTCTTGCTGTCTTCCCATACAATGCAATTGTAAGGGTGAAGGCAAAAAAATGAGAAGCGACTGTGTATTTTGTACAAAGCGTGACAAAAACCGTGGTCCTGCATTGGAAAAAAAAACGTCCGCTTTCAGGCCATTTTTTTGTCCGATGCAGTGGAGACATAGCCTAAAAGTTATTGTTATTGACATTAAACTGCCTATATCTGCTTAATTAAAATGCCTATACCTGCCTATGGGGGACATTTTTATTTTTGAAATTTATCAGTAGCCTCTGCATTTTCCACCCTAGGCTTATACTCGAGTCAATAAGTCTTCCCGTTTTTTTGTGGCAAAAGTAGGTGCCTCGGCTTATACTCGTGTCAGCTTATACTCGAGTATATACAGCAAATTAATAGAATGTGTTCCTGGACTTTCAGGTAGCTTTTCAGCATAAGCACTCCTGTGTGCCATAAGGCATAGCACTATTTATGGTAATTATATAAGTTGTATGTGGCATTATTGAGTTCATCTCTAATTTTTAGTTGTCTCTGTGCTGGTTAGTGGAGATTGACTGCTATGATATCTCCCATAGACATGCACACAAGAAAAAATCCTGCTCTTCTATATCTCTAGCAGACCTAGCAACATAGAGGACACTATAGAGCAATACTGAGCAGTGTAACATGTCATTCAAGCACTAGGGTGAGATATAACACTTAATACATTTTGTGCAGGTGTTTATTTGCAGCTTTCTGTTCCACTGCTTGTGAAGAACAGAACAAGTACAATTGACCTGTTTAAATGTATGAGCTATGTGATTGTCCCACCGTGCACTGCTGATGGAATATCCATATGATATGGAGGGTTTTTACACAGGAAAGCGACTAGAAACTCCCTTTTACTTAAAATTAGATATAAGAAACATTCTTTTGCTATATATTCTTATAATAAGGTGGAATGAGAAAAAACTTTGGTACATTTACACAAATCAAAAAAAAATTTTTTTTTTAGAACCAGGTTGTCATATATTAACCCTTCACTGCCAGAAAAAACTAACCTATTTAAAATATAACTTCAGTTTTGCTAAAAGGGACATTGGGAACATGTAGACAAAAAATTTACATGTAGGGAGAATTTTAAAAGATCGGTTTTTCCACCTTTTTCTGGCGTAAAATGCACCTAAGTGAGCAGTCTACGATATCTAATGCGCCTAATGAATGTGTTCATAAGACTCGACACTTTCTAATGCGCTTAACATGAAGGGTTGTTCTGGGGCCCACACTCTATTTTTGCACTACGGGGCCCCCTTCAGGGGGACAACCGGTACCCCCGTATGGGGCCGGTGGAATAAGGGGGCCCGCGGCAGGGGCCCCCTTTTCCCTCCGGCAGAGCGGGGCCCGGGGGCCCTTGGCCCCCGAACCAGGCCCCCGCTGGCCCCAGTTGGGCCCCCGGCTCCGCGGGCCCCGGAGGCGTGCCGTCGTCCCGGGGGCCCCGCCGGCATCCGGCCCTCTGAAGCCGGGCCCCCTTGAGCGCCAGAGCCCCCCCCGGGAGTTGGGACGATGCCCCAGACCCCGGCGGGGGCCCGGTTTTGTCAGCGGAGCACAGCGCCACTAGCGCTGCGCTCCGGATTGCCGGGAGGGAATGCATTGGCCTTCGCCTGCCAGGCGCCGACCCCTACGGGACGTAGGCGGCGTGGGGGTTCACTTCACCACGCCCCCTTGCGGGGCCCAAAATTACGGACCCCGGCGGCATCGGGGCGGCGGGGCCCCGAGGCTAGGAAAGGGATATTTGTTTTTTTTTTTAATATACTAAGGGGCCCGATCCCTATCCTAAAGGGGGTCCTGGCGTCCCTTTTCCAAAAGGGGGCCCCGGCGCTGCCCATACAAAGGGGGGGCCCTGGCGTGCCATCACAAAAGGGGGCCCGGGCGTTGCCTATCCTAAAGGGGGTCCCGGCGCTCCCTATCAAAAAAAGGGGGCCCTGATGCTATCCAAAAAGGGGATCCTGGCCTGCCTATCATAAAGGGGGGCCGGCGCTCCTTCATAAAGGGGGTCCCGGGGCCTGCCTATAAAAGGGGGGCCCGATGCCCACAAAGGGGGTCCGGGGCCCTGCCTTCACTAAGGGGGCCTGGGGCCAAACAATAAAGGGGGCCCCTGTCCCCTATCTTAAAAGGGGGTCCCGGCGTGCCTAAAACTAAAGGGGGCCCCTACGTCCAAGGGGGCCCCTCATCACAAAGGGGGCCCTATGCCTATCACTAAAGGGGGGTCCCTACGCGCTTATCAAAAGGGGGCCCTGATGCCTAACACTAAAGGGGGCCCCGACTGCTACACAAAAGGGGGGTTGGCGCTGCCTATCTCAAGGGGGGGGCCCGGCACTGCCTATCACCAAAGGGGCCCGGCGGCCTTCAAAAAGGGGTTCCCGGGCGCTGCCCCTAAAGGGGGTCCTGACTCCCTATCTAAAGGGGACCCTGGGCTCCCATCACTAAGGGGACCGGGCCGCTTTCCTGGGGGGGTCCTTTTTACCCAAAAAAGGGGGCCCCTGGCACTGCCTTCACTAAAGGGGGTCTGATGTATCAAAAAGGGGGGCCCTGACTCCCTATCTCTAAAGGGGGGCCTGGCATGCCATCTCTAAAGGGGGCCCCCTGGCACGCTTATCATTAAAGGGGGCCCCTGACTGCCTAACACAAAAAGGGGGCCCTGCGCCATCACTAAAGGGGGCCCGATGCCTATCACTAAAGGGGGCCCTGACTGCCTTCACAAAGGGGGGCCCTGCTGCCTATTTTAAAAGGGGGGCCCCTGGCGCTGATCACTAAAGGGGGTCCCTGGCACTGCTTATCACTAAAGGGGGGCCCTGACTGCCTTTCAAAAGGGGGCCCCTGGCGTGCCTATCACAAAAGGGGGTCGTGACTGCTATCACTAAAGGGGGCCCTGACTCCCTATCATAAAGGGGGCCCCCTGGCGTGCTATCACAAAAGGGGGCCCTGACGCCTATCACAAAAGGGGGGGTCCCTGGCGTGCCTATAAAACCCAAAAGGGGGTCCCTGACTGCCTATACAAAGGGGTCCCTGGCCTGCTATCTCAAAGGGGGCCCCTGGGGCCTATCTTAAAGGGGGTCCCTGGGGCCTTAACTAAGGGGGCCCTGGCTGCCTAACTTTAAAGGGGCCCCCACTCTACCAAACCCTTTTAAAAGGAGGGCCCTACTCTACCAAACCTCAAAAGGAGGGCCCTTCCACCAAACCCCAAAAAGGGGGGCCCTATCTACTTGCCCTAAAGGGGGGCCCTGACCCCCACTAACCTCAAGGGGGGCCTGCCGCCTAAAAAACAAAAGGGGGGTTCATGGGGTACCCCACCAACCTTTCCTGGGGGCTGGCCTACCAAACTTACCCGGCGGGGGTTTCCTACCAAAAAGGGCCATCTAATTACGGGGCCTTTCCCTTTTTGCCTACCTCCCGGAAAATATATTGTTGGGGGAAGCAGCCCAAGCTGTAGCATTATCTCCAGGGGGTAGCCCTCCCCCCACCCCCCAACCCCTTAGGAATAGGCCTTAAGTTATGGCTTGTACCCTCTCCCCACCTGGGCAGTTTGTACAGAGGGGGAATAGGAAAGAAATGTTTGAAAAATTGGGTTCTAAGTATTTGTGTATAATTTCGCAGGGATGAGTGTGGCCGGGCAAGCCCTCATGGCGGTGGGGGAAAAGGATCAGAAAAAAAAGGGAAATAAGAAACGACTAAAGAGAAGAAAACGACTCATCAGAAGCGCTCCGGTGAGTCCCTGATTTAGGGGTTATTTTGCTTCTAAATTGGATCAGTGTGTTTTTCCGTAATGTGACCTGAGTGGTGTCGACCTCTAGTGGTCTCTTATGGGGTGTTTTAGGGTTATATTGAGTGGTTCTGCCTTATGTGGTCTCTATATGGGGTGTTGTAGGTTTTACCTGACTGGTGTCTGACCTCTATTTGGTCTCTATGGGCGGGGTTGTAGGTTTTACTAGTTTGGGGTTAGGAGGACCTTACTTTTTTGCGGGGTTTATTTTAGAAGGGGGTGGGTGCGTGACCCGGGAAACATGGAGGGGGGTATTTTTATGTGGGGGGGGGGTATTGTATGTGGGTGGAGGGGATATTGTATGTGGGTGGAGGGGGTTTTTGTTGGGGTGGGGGGGAAAGTGTATGTGGGTGGAGGGGGGATAATTTTATGTGGGTGGGGGGGTGTTGTATTGGGGGGGGGGGGATAGTGTATGGGGTGGTGGGGGATTTTGTATGGGGGGGAGGGGGTATTGTTTTTTGGAGGGGGAAAAATTTGATTGGGGGGATTAGATTGGGGGGGAGGAGGTATTGTATGTGGGTGGAGGGGGATATTGTTGTAGGTGGAGGGGGATATTTTGTTTGGGGTGGAGGGGGTATTGTATGTGGGGGAGGGGGATTTGTATGTGGTGGGGGGGATATTTATGGGGTGGAGGGGGGTATTGTTTGTGGGTGGAGGGGATATTGTATGTGGGTGGGGGGGATATTGTATGTGGGGGGGGGGATTTTGTATGTGGGGGGGGGGGGTTTTTTGGGGGAGGAGGTTTTTGTATGTGGTGGAGGAGGAATTGTATTGGGTGGGGGGATATTTTTTGAGTGGAGGGGGGGTATTGTATGCGGGTGCGGGGGATATTGTAGTGGGGGAGGGAGGTTTTTGTATTTGGGGAGGGGATAGTGTTTGGGTGGGGGAGATATTTATGTGGGTGGGGGGGTTTTTGTTTGTGGGGGGGTGGGGGTTTTTTTATGTGGGTGGTGGGGGGGATTGTTTGTGGGGGTGGGGGGGATATTGTATTGGGTGGGGGGGGGGGGATTTTTTATGTGGGGGTGGGGGGGGGATTGGGATGTGGGTGGTGGAGGGAATATGTTGTGGGTGGGGGGGTATGTATGTGGGTGGGGAGGGGGATATTGTTGTGGGTGGTGGAGGGGGTTTGTATTTTGGGGGGGGAGGGGGATTTGTATTGGGTGGTGGAGGGGGGTATTGTATGTGGGGGGAGGGGGTTTGTATTTGGGTGGAGGGGGATTTTGTTTTGTGGGTGGGGGTGATATTGTATTGGGGTGGAGGGGGTGTGTATGGGTGGAGGGGATATTGTATGTGGGTGGAGGGGGGTAGTGGTTGGGGGTGGGGGGGATATGTTTGGGGTGGAGGGGGTTGGTTGTGGGTGGGGGGTTTTTGTGTGTGGGTGGGGGGGATATTGGATGGGGTGGAGGGGATGTGATGTGGGGGAGGGGGATATTTTATGTGGGGGCGGGGGATTTTGTATGTGGGTGGAGGGGAAAATTTTATGTGGGTGGAGGGGGTATTGTTTGTGGGTGGAGGGGGGATTGTTGTGGGTGGAGGGGGAAATTTTATGTGGGTAGGGGTATTGTATGTGGGGGGGGGTTTTTTTGGGGTGGGGGGGATATGGATGGAGCATTTAGCCCCGTGTCTTGATGTTGGACAAAAACATATGTGTGCTCACTTGTTTTTTCTCAAATTAAATTCTTTTTTGAACTTCAAAAAAAAGGGCATTCTGCCCGCGGGGGTTTTATTGGTTTCCCCTGGCCTGGGATGATTGGGGGCTAGGGTTTTTAGGGAAAAAATTTTAAATTTTCAATTAAAGTCTTTTTTGATTTTGATTTATTTTTTTAAAATTTTTTTTTAAATGTAAAAAAAATTTTTTTAAAATTTTAAAAAAATTTTTTCCAAAAAATAAAAAATTTTCCCTTAAAAAATTAAAAAAATGTAATAGATTCTAAAATAGTTTTACATTAAAAAACCCCCTGATGATGTTGTTCAATTTTACAATTTTTACCACATTTTAAATTTTAAATTACTTTTGCTGTTTCCCTTATTTACTTAAGAAAGAGCTAGCACCCAAAGGTCTTGCTGGGACCCGTGGTTTATCAAGGTCATTACCCTAGTTTCTATTCACTGAATGCTATTCTAATGAAATTTTCTTTATTTAGTATTAAGCCCTTTATAATTTGGCCATTTCTTTTGCACCCCAAGTTTTGTAAAGTGCCCAACGGGGCATTTAAACTTTAAACCATTTATAATACACAAAAAACACTTTTAACATCAGGCGCTTTTTACACTGAAAATGAGACTATTTTTTACTTTTAAGTGCCCTTTCCCTTTTTACATGTCTCCAAGTTCCACAATTAGTATGTATAATATAGGGGGGCGAATTGAAGCCTTAACTTTTTCACACTGTTTGGAGTTGGGACGCGCGGGGCCCTACTGGCTCTCACGGGAAAATTTGGTTTAACGTGCGAGGCGACCGGGGGCCTGTGTTTTGGCCCCGGAGCCCCACATAAAGAGTGGATTGATTGCCGTTAACGGGAAACTGTGGGAAGGCTTTCAGGTGATTTCTTATCCACTATTTGAGATAACTTGTCCATTTCTAGGCGATATTGCCATGTTTTAGTAAGATGTCGTGACACTGTATTTGGCATCAGTGAGTGTTTTTTATTGAGACAATCACTATCGGGTGGACACTTCCCCCTTGTGCGGTCTGTAAGTCTCCCTGTGACATAAGTTTTACTCTTGATCCAATTATCTTTTCTGGATATTGATACCACACCCCTTAGGTATTTCATTCTTGTTGTGGCTGCATATTTTAATTTTATGTTTAGGTGCAAAAATTTGGGTGTTCATTTGAGGTGTGTGGTGTGGTATTATTGGTGCATTTTCCCACATCCTCCTGTCTCTTAAAACCCTTGTTTTTTAGTGACTATATACTCTGTAATACCCTTTTTTTTATGATTATATAGCCCCCCTGTATATATTCTTCTCCCTTTTATAAATTGTCCCTGAGGAAACCATTTTTTTAAACATCTTGGAGGGTTGAAACATGTTGGGACATGGGGTCATAGGGTCAGATTAGTGAAAGGGGTTAGGTTTCCGGACGGGAGCTTTCCTTGTTGGGACGATCATCCCTTTTTTTTTGGCAGGTTAGGTTTCATTTAGACTTTGTAGGGATTTTTCTTTGAGTGCACTCCTTGTCTGTTTTCGGCCTGGTGTCTACATTTTAATCATATATTTAATAAAAGTAATTTTTTAGTTTTTTCTCCCTATCTGATATAGTCATAATATAGGATGTAATACACTCACATTCAATATTTGTTCACAAACCTATAAAAATTATATACTGAGAGGAAGGGTAAAATACTGTTGATAAAAAAGGATCCTTTACTCACCCTTTCCCTGTCAACAGATTAGGTAATCATCCGGAAAATAGGTGGTTTTCCCTAAAATGCAGGTTAATGCAGGTTAATGTAGGGTGGTGATATAATGTAAATCCCCGTCCATATAAAGCTCCCTCCAACACGTTTCCCCTCTTGAATTGTCGATGAATCAAGGGTTCATTAGGGAATCGGAGACTGTCAGCATATAACATCCTGATGGAGGATCACTATGGCATCTAATCATGAAAACAATGCCGCCATTATGAGCATAGCAACTTGTGGACACTATGGAGTCATTTGTAGTCTATATGTTTCAGGAAATGCTACTTTTAACTAAATTGAAGTAAAAGTTATATTTTAAATAGGTCTACACTTTACACAAAGCATCTCAGGATAATACATCATAGAAATCTAAAATTTACACAAAAACATGGCCAGCTTTGATCTCAGGATATACATCAGAGCTGTCCACTATATAGAGTTCTCTAATGTAGCGAATGCCATTTTCATACAGTCTATTAGGGAGTTATGAGATACTGGATGGGGGGGTCCTCTGTTCAGAATTGTCATCTCCTGAAAAATAAAACAAATAGTGGTTACAAAAAGCATCCTCCACTCCGGAAGACCAGGTGCACACTTGACCTCTACATTGAGGTCAGGTGGGCCATGACAGGTCAGTTTCAGCTAGTCAAGGTCAGTCCTGAGTTACCCTGTCCCGACCTGCAATATTGCTGGGGAGTGATTGGTTGTTGTCCATAGGTGGGATTGTCTAGCTGGCATTATCCCATGTTGTTACCTACCGGGCCTACACATTCTCTTGTGGAATCTGTCATGGAAAACCTCCCTATATTCCCCCCCACACAAACACACACTCAACACCTTTTTGTATAATAGTCGTCAGGGTGTCTATTCTGTGACATTTTTTATTTTTCATTTAATTTTTTTTTAAATGTACGTAGCCATGGGAATATTAAGTTATGCATACATTAAGTATTTCCTTCTATCTTAATAGTTCCAAGATTTATTTGACGGTTGTGTCAAGGCCAGAGGCTAGTTAATGGGAAGTTAGGCTGGGAAGTGTTACTCCAGGGCACACTTCTTAGTTGGGCACTCTTGTGAATGTTGGCTTATTTTGTGCCTGCAGCCTAATGCTGTGACTGGTGCAAAATTTGATGTTATCTTGCTTTTAATAAAGCTGTGTTGTCACGGCATGCCCATGTCCTGACCGCTGCGGTGGCGTCCCCCAGTGTCACAGCTACTTGTTACTCACCTGTCCCGGCTCCAGTCTATCCTGCCAGCGGCAGTCTCGGCCAGCAGATACCAGTCTGTCATCCTTCTTCCGGCTCCCTGGTGTCCAGTGCATGCACGAGCGCCCTATAGGGGCGCTCATGTGGCACTGCTCTGATATTTAAAGGGACAGTGTCCCAATTTCTTGCTCCGTGACCTGTGACCCCTGGCTACTTAAGCAACTTCCGGCCCCTGCTCCACATCAGTTTGTTGGCGTTCATCCTAGAAATCTCACCCCTGTTTGCTGAAGTTCTGCTGAATTAACCCTCGAGTCACCAGTGTCATTGCGAGTTCTATCATCTATGCACGCGGTGGCCCAGAGGATCCGCTATACCCAGTGTTTCTAACCACCTGCGTTAGGAAACATGACAAGTGGCCAGTTTTAAATCCATTTGAGAGTTGGTCTCTTCTGGTCCAAGAAATAGGGGCATATTGGGTGAGCCACAGCTTGGAGTGTTTTCATACATGTTCGTAGTCAACGGTGATCGCCTGCCATGTCCTGTCCTGTATTACCCCGGCAACACATTTATGTGAATTGTCCCTGTGTAATACTTAATTTCCCTGATGGTGATGCTGCAGGGAAGCTGACCATTTACTGCCACGTGTCCCACAAAATCACATCAGATTACGAAGGGTCCTGGCAGGGGGAAACTTTATTATCGACTTATTGTCAAGGGATATAATAAATGGAGATTGTACAAAGTGGAGAATCCTTGAAAGGAGTTTTGCAACCACAATCTATGGGATATGTTATCCTTGTTTGATAGGTGCAGGTTCCATCAGCTATGTAAAGAACAGGTCCTGAATAGTGTTGAGCGATTAAATCGAAAAAAGTTGAAATCTCCCAGATTTTCAATAAAATCTTGGTTCCGCGATGAAGAGATTATTTTCCTTAAAATCTTATCAATAATTGCCATTGTGGATTCCAATCGCATTTCTGGCGCTTCCTGTAATTGTGGCGGCAGCCAATCAGCGCAGAGCATTGGGGGTGGGGGGGTGAACATCACCAGTGAGGTGTGTAGGGATCTCATTGGCTGCTGAATTCACATGACCTCGTTTTATCTATGTCACTGCACTTCATGCCCAGCGGCATTAGCTTCCACACAGCGAACAGAATGGATAGCTGACTCTCTGCTCAGCTTTTTTGAAAGCTAGTAGAAACTATTTCCCAGCATTTTTACCACTGAAAAGGGTCCTTAATAGATTAGTTAGATTAGGGTACAGCAAGATTAGAGAATTCTAGTTAGTATTAGTTAGAGATTTAGAAACAGCTCCAGTGCTCTGAACGGCATAGCTGCGGTAGTGGGGGGGCTTGTTTCGGGGGGTGGGGCAGATCCTGCATCAGACATATTTCTCCTCTCAAGCCACTGTGAAATAGTACCAAATTTTATGTCTGTGTTGCCAGCAGCCAGCACAGTCTCAGTTACGGGTGTCCCTTTGTTGTGGGTTCAAGTCAGCATTTATATTGCTCATATTTCTCGTCTCAAACCATGGTGAAATGGCACCCAATTTTATTTCTGCGTTGATAGCGGCAACCACAGTCTGAGTTACGGGTGTCCCTTTCTTGTGGGGTGCACGTCTGCGGGACAGGACAGGGATAGTCAATGTGCGGTTCACTAAAATAGTGGTTCAAATACTTCTTTCTTCTGGCACTTTTTATTCTGAGGGTCTATAAGGGCATCTGTTTGGGTTTTGAGGTCAGGCTGTGTGAAAGGACAGAGATAGTCAATGTCCAGTTCACTAAAATAGTGGTTCAAATACTTCTTTCTTCCGGCACTTTTTATTGTGAGGGTCCATAATGGTATCTGTGTGGCTTTTGGGGTCATGCCACTGTAAAAGAAACCAATAGTAAAGGTCTTATTGAAAAAAAGTTTATTTCACATACTTCAAGGCCATCAAAATGAACAGCGGTTACTGAGTGTCCACCCTCCTTCAACCCACTTAATTTGACAGTAGAATGCAGGAATTTGAGACAGGCCTCGTTGACCAACTGGAAACATCTGTTGCGTCTTGGAACAACATCAGCAAAGTGCCAGCAGTAGAATGGCAAGTAGCCTTAGCAGCAGCAGCATTGGAAAAAATGTTTTTTAAAATAGTCAATTTCTTATTGCGAATTTTTATTCTGATGGTCCATAGGGGAATTTTTGCTACTTTAAAATGGATGCCAGGGGTGGCAATAGGGCAGTATTCCTGCCAGGAGCCCTAATCAAATAGGTGCCCGGTGATATGTTAAAAATAGGAAGTTGTAATGGGTGAGCACCCTATTTGATTTAACTGCATGTGGCCATGAAATAGTTAATAGATGACTGACAGCAGCCCTGGCTCTCACCGCACCCAGTCTAACTAGAGAGCTGCCAGCTGAACCTCCGTGTACCCGTTTGGGATGTTCTTGCTGTCACCACCAGGGGCGTAACTAGAGAAGCCGGGGCCCCATAGCAAACCTTTGGATGGGGCCCGCTGGCCCTACCCCCTCGCCCGCCTCCCCGACACGAACATTTACCAGAACAGGCAGTTCGATAATGTAGATAATACAAGGAGCAAATAATCTCACCATACTTCTCACTATCATACTGCTACCAAACTGCTACCAAACTATACCAAAACCAACATTACCAATAACACTGCTACATATGGACCTGATTATACCTCCAGAACACAACCACAAATTACCACCCCATAGTGACTGAATAATACCCTACAGTATTACTGATCAGCATACAAAAGACCAATAGTACCACTATATAGTGACCATATAGTTGTATATACTAGTGTACACAGGTTCTGCAGACTGTATATAACCACCATATAGTGACCATATAGTGGTAGATAACAGTTTACACAAACTCTGCAGACATATAAATGATTACAGTGTAGTTACGTCTTGTTACTCACAGGTGATGTTTCTGATAAGTCGTTGACTTTCCCTTTTGTTCTGCATCCGGTCCAGACCACCATGATGACGTCTCCCGACCACTTGTCCCTGCAGATTAAGACACAAATATCTTATAAGCCAAACTTTTCCAGCACCTCACTCCCTGCCCCCCTGGCTATATGGGGTCCATTAGGCAGGCAGGGTTTACATAGGCTATAGAGGGCCCCAGATAGGCCAGGTTTAGGTAGGCAATAGGGTCCCCACATAGGCAGGGTTTAGTAAGCTATAGGCCCCATAATGGCAGTCAAGCAGGGTTTAGGTATAGGGCCCCATATAGACAGGCAGGCAGGGTATAGGGGCTATATAGGTAGGAAGGTAGGGTTTAGGTAGCTATAGGGCCATATATGTAGGCAGTCAGGCCTTAGTTAGGGTAGGCTATAGGGGGCCCATACATGCAGGCAGGGCATAGAGCAAGCTATAGGGACTATATATAGGAAGGCAGGGCTTTGGGGAGGCTATAGGGGCTACATAAAGGCAGGCAGGGCTTTGGGGGGGCTATATGCAGGCAGGAAGGTAGGGCTATATACAGGCAGGCAGGTAGGGCTATATACAGGCAGGCAGGTAGGGCTATATACAGGCAGGCAGGTAGGTAGGGCTATATACAGGCAGGCAGGTAGGTAGGGGCTATATACAGGCAGGCAGGTAGGGGCTATATACATACAGGCAGGCAGGTAGGTAGGGGCTATATACAGGCAGGCAGGTAGGTAGGAGCTATATACAGGCAGGCAGGTAGGTAGGGGCTATATACAGGCAGGCAGGTAGGTAGGGCTATATACAGGCAGGCAGGTAGGTAGGGCTATATACAGGCAGGCAGGTAGGTAGGGGCTATATACAGGCAGGCAGGTAGGTAGGGGCTATATACAGGCAGGTCAGGATTCATTAATATAAAAAATAAAAAAATAAATAAGAAAGCACTTACTCACCAGCTCCACGCTCCCTCGCAGCTCGGCTCCCGGGCAGTCTGTGCTCGGCGCGGGCTGCATGATGATATGACGTCATCATGCAGCCCGCATAAGCACTGTGGGCCAGCGCCTGCGCCTAGCAGCCATGCGGTCCTGCGTTTGAGCGCTCCGGCCGGAGGGCCCGGACGTTCGAGGCGGTATGCGCCGGGCCACGCAGCTCTGCGTCCGCCGGCAGTGAACTGTTATGTTCGCTGCCAGCGGGCGCAGGAGCCGCACTACCAGGGGAGCAGACGTGTCAGTAGCTGCCCCGGGGCACAGGCCCCCTAAGTGCATGGGCCCCAGGGCAGCTGCTTCGTCTGCTCTCCCCATGTAATTACGCCCCTGGTCACTACATATATGACAAGGGGTCTCCTGCCAGTTACCATATGCCATTTCCAATACCCGTGTATTGTTTTCTGTCAAAGGGGCTACCGCTATATCTGCTGTGGCTACGTCGTCCTCATCTTCTCAGTTAGCCATTGAACGGAATGAATTATTTTATCCTGTGAATTTTTTTTCTGTGACTCTTGTAGCCTAATTGTCTTGACTAAGATGTAGCACATATCCAGTTTACTGTTGTGGATGTTAATTCCAGCTTTATCTCACCTGTTTGGGTGTAAAAATTAACCTGGTCTTCCTCTCCCATAGACTTTAATGGGAATTGGAGATTAATCGCAATTGAGAATCGAAAATAGGCGAGATGATTCCCCACATTCTGGAATCGACTCGAAGCAGATTATTGGCCGAATTGCTCATCACTTGTCCTTAAATCTCTGTTTGGAATGGAGAGACGGTCAGAATACTCCCTTTGAAATTAATGGGAATTCAGAGTACAACCAGGTGCTCTGTACTCAGAAGGATTATTGACATCCATGGGAGAGGTTTCGGGGCCTGTTCCATAGATAAGTGGGGGTTCCAGAGCCAGGAATCAGAGATTGCTTATCCTACCAATATGCCATCAATATTGGTGGTGGGAAAACCCTTTAAAGATGTTTCTATGTCTAGCTACTTGTACAGTACCTGTCTATAGAAACATACTAGTAGAAGTGCAGCAATCACATTACTACTGTAGAAGCCCAAGAACCTCTGAGTGTCCTTCTTTCCTCCCACACCTAAGCACATGCTGATTTTAATTGGCTTTGTATGAAGTGTATTAGTAGGGATATTTGATTGTGAGCCTCGCTAGGAACAAGGAACATTGTGTGTGTCCCTGTGCACCGCTACAATCTAAATAAAGGAAATAACTATGTAATAAATGAATCACAAAGTGCAAAACCTCCGGGAACAAGGAAAAATGCTCATTTTGTCTGTATTAAGGCAAAGTGCTCGAAAACAGTGGTTGACTTCTCAAGGACTGGAGAAATAATTTGACTGCTCTGAATTGGCAGTTCTCCAGAGACATATCCTACAGCCTCAACCCTTTGGCTGGGGAGTGGAAGGGAAGGAAAAGGAGGGGTAGGTTTCTTCTGTGGATCAGCTGCTGCGGCAGGGGAGGATAGGGCTGGCTTTAGGGGAGGGACAGGAGTCAGTAGCAGAGGCTGCATGGTCGTGTATGCTTTGGTGTTTGGACTGGGAAGCGGCAGTGCTGAAATCATAGCTCTGTTGTACTGGCTGCATGTGTTATTCCATTGAGGATTTCAGGAGGCTCTTTAAACCAGGCTGAAGTCAGTGGAAGGAACAGGACTGAGACCATCCTAGCACACAGAAGTTTTCCTCATTCTGCTACTTTGTAATTGGGGCTTCTCTGGATTATATGGATAAGGAGTTGAGCATAAAAAGGTAAATCACTCTAATGTTGAGGTCTGACTGTGATTGTGTCATTTGTCCTGATTGATTGTCCTCCAGGATGACTGTTCCTTGCAGATAAAGTAGTAGTAGATGGAAGATTGTTGGATCTTATTGAACTGACAGGTCTTGTCTTGCTCTACTGCAGTCTAACTACTGTATGGTGCCTACTGCAGCTGTAAACTAAAGTGCTCTTCGGGACTGACAGGAAATCCTTACTCTATTTAAAGGCAAATTCAAGGAAGAACAATATGTTGAGATACGCTTTACAGCTGCATTTTCCGTATAACAAAGAGCGATCTCCAGTTCATTGATAGCTGCATATTAAACACCCATCACACCCAGTTTCTTTGGCAGAGAACTGTTAACTGTTTAACGGTGAGATGAAATATGAATGAATGTTACAGAATTTTGGAAATTAGTGACATCGGAAAAAAATATATCGTGACGTCTTGATTTTACAAATACTGATGTAGCAGCATTGAAATTGCCATTTAACACCAAAGGATGCTATTAGTTGTGCAATGTGATAATTGAGAGTTAAGATGTAGTCGCAGGTTTTATTCGCAGTCCTATGTAAGATCAAACGGAACCTAGCATTAGATCGGTGCAAAAGGTAAATTCGGTTCTACTACTTCATCTGAGAAGATCTGCTTTTTATAAGTACAATTTTGTATAAAACAACACTGACTGTATCATCCGGACTGTACGTTACCAGGTGAAAATCTGGAATTTTAGAGTGTATAATGTAGCATAGCTTTCCGCAGATGAGTCCAAGTTGGAGCAGAACAGAAGTTGCGTTCTTCCTGTATTGATAACAAAGTGTAATTGGTCTAGTTTCAGTCTGTTATCTTGTTGGCTTGCAACCCTGAGTCATGTAATCCAAATCTCCTCTGATGGCTTAGAAAAGACAAGTAATGACTGCAATTGCAGAACGAAGATTAGGACTTACTTTATTTTTATTGTCTATGGTGCTTGTGTGTGAAAGGCGGCTTCAATGTGTCTAAGATATGAGTGAAATAAGCCTGGATTTACTTTGTATGGTGAAGTCATTTCAGTGAGCGATTATCTCTTATCGGTTTCATCCCTGTGAATATATTAGCAGGCTTTTCTTTGGAGTTTAATATCAGCGTTAAATGTCTGCTGTCATGCAGGGTTTGCATAGTCGTACTTACCGGTCACAGCAGCAATTACTTTATAAGGTAGAAGATGGAAATCCATGTTCATGCATACACAACAATGTCATGTGCTCAAAGCTTTGCATCTGCAATCGACTGTTCAAGGCTAATGCTTAAATCCCAAATGTATACTACACACACTCTCTAGTATGCATGCTGTTATTCTTAGGTTCCTAGTGCTAATCTGAGGACAATTATTACAGAGAAATGGGATATGTCCTGAATCCTTATAGACTTGTGTATACAAAACTAGCACTACATGGCAGGCATTCGTGTAATACATAGATGGGCAGGTTCGCCAGAGTAGGGGGTGCTCTTTGTTAGCGGGCACTCTTTCTGTCTAGAAGAGGGAGGTCAGAGCAGGTTACCCCAACCCCCCTCAATGACTTCCATAGACCTTAGCAGATCATATGGGCATATGTGCACATTCTGATTTCAACCAGACAAGCAATCCAATGTGTATAGTGGCCTCCAAACTCCTCCCCGATGGCCAATTCAGGGAAGAGGATTGAACAGTTAGACTTCAACATGCCCAAACTTTTTGCTCTCAGCAGAGATAAGCCGCTGCCAGAGGTGTCTGACAGCAACTTAATTCCTGTTTAGAATACACGCATGCTTAGCCGAGCCAACCATGTGAGTGGATGGAGTGGTGGAGAGATAGCTGGCAGGCAAACAAGCATACCTGAAGTGTATGGCCAGCTTTAGTGATATGCATTGTGTTTCAGATCTGAGAGAATCCACTCTATGCAGTGGGTCTCCACTCTGGCTAGTAACCCTTCCCACACATCCCCTCAAGATAGGGATATATTACTCAGGAAACTTCTTCTAAGAGTATTTTCTCACATCTGACTTTTCTATTGAATGGGAAAATCAGACAAATCTGACGTGTAATCCTCGATGCTGCAGAGGATTTTTAGGGCCCGTTTACGCGGCACAGGACAAATACCGGTTGGTTTATCTGACCGGTATTCGTCTGGTTTTTGTGTCGACCACACGGCCGCGGAAGTACGGCTTTTCTCCGCGATTAGCGGAGAAAAGCCCTCCCCCTTCATATTCACTTGTTCATATTCTGTCCGAAAACCAGACGAAAGAATGAACATGTAGAATGTTTTTCAAATAATCGGGCGGAAATCCCATGCAGTGGGGACTGCTGCATGGGTTTTCCATAGAGCCCCATATATAGAGTTTGCGGCCTTTTTTTCAGACGGTTTGCAAAACCGCAAACCGTCTGAAAACCCATCCGCAAACCTGTGCCATTGGGACATGGCCTTACCTTACAAAGGCGGTATTCACCTCTGATTTGGATGCGGATTAACCCAACTCAATAGGGCTAACCCACATCACTCCTGCCAGATCGAAATCCGAGGAGAATCCACATGAAAGAATGGACATGTCCATTCTTCTTTTCCACACACGGATATAAAATCTGTGGTGTGGAAAATCCATCCTGTAGTTCACTATGTGAACTGCAACATGCACTGGCCATTCAAATAAATGGTCGTCAGATTACTGAGGATTTTATTGCAAATAAATCTAATTCCTTATGAAAATCCGTCATGTGAACAAAAAAACTAGGTGTTAAATAACATAACACAGATTTTATTTACTAGTGTAAAGTTAGTAATACTTTGGTTTCAAAAGCTAATTTCAGTCAGGCAGTGTTAATGGCTATAAGAGTCTATGACAGGTGGCATATAGATAAACACAGGTGACAATGAGGCCATGGTCCATAAGTATAACTTTTTACAGGTTTCATGGTAATAAATTTAAAGGCAGTCTTGGTTTTTATGGGACTAAAATTTTAATAGAGCTGCAGTAAAAATAATAAAAAAACATGTTTTACCTTCCCATTCAGTTCCATTCCAGCAATGATGTCACCAGACGCCTGCCCAGTTCATCTGTTAACTTCCGTTTCTGGGCAGTCAGCTTTTGAGTGCAGCAGCCTCTGATTGGCTGCAGTTGTCATGTGCCATTTCCTGACATCACTTTTTCAGAGCGCCCACTTCCAAACAGCGACATCAGAAAATGGCCTGTAAACGCTGCAGCCAATCAGCGGCTGCAGGGATCAGGAGCCAACAAAGATCATATCTGTAATGATGAGGACAGTAAAAATAAGCACTTTTGTAATTGGTTTGCATTACCCAAATCATGTAGTATAGCAGCTATTAGCTAATCTGTGCATATCTAGAGCTAAATCAGCAGTCTGAAATCAGGCCATGCCCACTTTGCTATCATGGCTGCCTGCACTCTGTACTTACTCCCCTCTGAGCTGTGGAAAATGAAAGTGAAACTAGCTGCCTCAGCTTTCTGTGATGGCTGTGTCTCTATAATAAAGGTTATCTGAGCTCCTCTATGCTCATCTCCCAGTTATCGTTCTATGTAAATGATCTGTGCAATTACTGAGTCTCTAGCTGCTAGATTCACTCTCTCCCGCCATATAACATACCCATATAACACAGCCTTATACAGTCTGCTCCTCTCTACCTCCTGCCTAATAACAGAGGGGGGAGCAGAGTGCATTTTTCACGTTTGTTTCATCAGTTCAGGCTGTATGTATAACTGGGTGATATAAGCTGAAACCCAGCATGATGTAACTGTATAAATGGCGTTACCCTTTGTATCGCTTTATCTATATGCAATTTTTATCGGTATTGTTGCATTTTTGCAGTCTCCCCCTGTTGTTATACTGTGGCTTTTTCATACTGGGTGTGAACTAGTACCTATGAGCATTTGCTCATTAATTAACGGCACCTGTTATCTTTTCCCATGCAGCACAAGGGCCAGAGACGCCTGCTGCTGGTATTCAGTATATCCACCAGCCATTGAGCTGTAAGTGTGTTTTTTGTTGTTGTTGTTGTTGACACACAAGACTCTTAGGGTAGGTCCACACAGCATGGGTTTTTCTTTGTATTTTTAGACGGTTTTCAGATTAAGACAAGCAACCACCCCCTTTAAACCTTCAACAAACACCCCCCCATAGTCTACACTATATGTTTTTTCTACTGGACAGATTTTCAAACCGCCGGCATTTCGAAAAACTCAGAACATGCCCAATCTTCTGCCCCTATGGAAAGTGTAATGCTCAATGATAAGGGGGACCATCGAATCTGCAAACCGCAGACAGAACTGTCCCCCAAGACTATTCAAAAGACAATAAAATACGGGCCGTATTCTCTAATCAAAATCCGACCAGTATTTTGTCACTGCCTTGTGGACGTACCATTAGGCTATGTTCACACGGCTGAATCACGCCGTAATTGCAGGACAGATTTCCCCCAAAATTTCGGGGATGTTTTTAAAGGGGGCGGGGGGGTGGGGGGGGCGCCGCCCCCCCCCCTTGACTTTCATTAACCCGGGGGTATCCCGCCGGATAAGTGCATTCCCCAGAGACAGAATCCATAGTTCCTATGAGAACTGTGGGTTAGTAATGACGGACGGGTTTCAGCCGTATTTGGCGCATATAATGTTGGGCTAGAATTAGGGCCCTGTTCCCCCGGCTTTTCCCGACGGATTTTTTGCCCGTATTACCACAAATCCCCCCTAATAAGGGGCGGGACGGGGGGGGGCGGAGCGGCGGGGGCGCCCTCCCGGGCCCCCCTAGACAATGCATTTTTTACCCGGCGCGTCCGCGCCGAAATAAGTGCTTTTACTTTTCCCCCCGGGCGGATTTGCCGAGGGGGAGGAAAAGGAACCATGTTCTCTAGAGGCAGTGGATTACCCCTAAAGACTCCACGGATTGGGCCGATTGAAAAACGCAAATCCGGCGCGGAATACGGCGCCAATCCGTCGGCAAATAAGCCGTGTGAACGGGGCCTTAGGCTACAATGAGAGTAGTGCATCACCGGACTTACAGTAAGTTAGCCCCCTAAAAACTGTCACACAACCTTCACCCTAACTTAGAGTAAGGGTTACAGTTACAGTCAATTTTTTGGGAAATTTCTTAAGTGCTTTGATTGAATTCAAATTTGACTTAACCTGAGTCTGAAGCACAACATAATTTGTAGTGACCTTTAGGAAAAATGAGACACCAAATATTGTTTAAATGTGTTAGAAAAAGATCTGACAATATTTTTTACAGCAGCACTGAAGTGCGGAAAGGAGTTTTCACATTGATAGACAGAAAATGATGGATTGTGGAAACATATTTTGCATATGTGCGAGTACTGATAGTCCTTGTATTCAAGCATTTATATTCTAGATAAATTCCATGGTGAAATATAGAATTGTAGGACGTGAACTTCAGTTAAATCGTAGTGCCCATTGGTGATGCTTATCTACATGTACTTAAGTAACTCTGTATATACCTAACATATTTTCCTCCTGATTCCACCCAATGCTGCACTCAGAATGCTGCTGACTAATGACTTCCTGTTAATGCCTATATACCAAGGCCACTTTATTTAATACACCTTCAATGTCGTTAACACTTAAATTTCTAACAGCCTAGGTTAAGGCTGTATCTGACGGCATTGTGATGTTAGATTCCACGCAACAGCTTGCAGAAGACTGAGCTAAAGTTTACAAAAGGAAGGGCGATAAGTAAGATTTTAGTAAAGCAAATCATCGGCATAATTACTCTACATTACACGTAGAAATAAAGGGGTTGTCTGGTTTAGAAAATCAACTTGGCAACAGAGTTATTTACTGATAGTCACTAGTTTCTGACCGAGAAGCATAACTTGAAGTTCGAAAGCCCTAATGCAAATCTGTAATAAGATCCCATTTTTTCTATAGCATTTACACAGTCGAGTCACATTATTATAACCACCAGATAATATCTAGAGTAACCGCTGTATACAGCCAGGGGAGAGGATAGATGGACTGAGAATCAGGGCCATCTTTTCCATTGGGCACACTAGGCAGTTGTCCAGGGGCCCCACAAGTATAAGGGCCCCAATAGGTCTATGTATGTCCCGGGAATACTAGAAACATACCCAGGATCCCTTGGATGGCTTCATTTATTTGACTGTTTGTGCAGGCTGTCAATGTCCTGACATAAGTGGCGTGTGCTCGGGGGGGCTCGAGGCATGGCCAAGTGTGATGCCATGTATTTGGGCAAGGCCCACTGCCGTGCTATGCCCAGGGGCCTGTAGTTCTGACATAAGTGGCGTGTGCTCGGGGGGGCTCGAGGCATGGCCAAGTGTGATGCCATGTATGTGGGCAAGGCCCACTGCAGTGCTATGCCCAGGGGCTGAGAGTGACTCAATAAGTTCCTGGTCCTCAATAAGCTCATGACATGTGACTGCCAACCTTGAAAGTAGGAAGTGGTCATAATAATATGACTTCACTGTGTATAATGCTGCTGCTTAAACTGCATTCTGTTATTTTTAAAGTGTTTAAGATCCTTTGAAGATCAAAGTCTGTGCATTCTTATTGTCTTCTATAATATTATGACTGTCCTCAATAAATTCATGACGTTAATTCTCTGCACGGCTGACATCGAAAGTAGGAGGTGGTCATAATAATATGATTTGACTGTGTATAAATCTGCTGCTTGAATTGCATTCTGTTATTCTTAAAGTTTTTAAGATCCTTTCAAGATCGAAGTCTGTGAATTTTCATTTTCTTCTTTGACATCATGTCTGACGAAGAGAGCTAGTACTCTCGAAAGCTTACCATCAAATATCCTCAGCCTAAAACAGCATTGCCTGCTTTTTTTTTTTTTTTTTTTTTACTTTTCTACTGCTTTCTATGGCTTATATGGTACAACATTATACTATAAAACTTAATGTATGGAAAAAGGTATTTGGGCTAATTCAGAACACCAGGGCCCCCTGTGTGATGCAATCTCTGCACCACATACAGTAGGTCTACACAGCACTGGATTTTGGTTGGTTTTTCAGCGGATTCAGCATTTGAATCTGCCAAAAATCCGACCATACCCAGTGCTGTGTTGCCCTCAATAGAAAATCTGTGCTGTAATGTACATAGCATGGATTTTTTAATGAAGATTTCCAAAACCTAAAGTCATCTCAATATAGAACATGTTTTATATTCTAGCTGTTGGATTCCCATGCAGGCCATGTACCGGGCCATCGGAAATTCAATTTTGCGCAAAAGAACATGCAAAATAATGGCGGTGTGGCGCAGTTTAGCGATGTGAAAATGCCGTGTAGACCGAGCCTTATACTCTGCCTTCTGCTTTTTGCCTCTTTCTCTCTGCCTATCTGCCTCTTCCAAGGATATATGTGCAATTGCAGGTCTGCCATGCTCAGATGCCTACCGGAGACTTAGGCGAAGTTCACACGGCTTATTGCCGGCATAATTGCGGGGACGGATTTCGCCTCGTTCCCCAAATCAGCCGTGTGAACGAGGTCTTACCCTGTTCCCCTGTGGGCCATTCGGAGCCTGTCTAAACTGCATGAACTGTACTACACAGAACAGCTGCAGAAGAAAAGTAGCTGGAAACGAAGCTTGCTTAGGGCAAAGATCTACAGAGGAATATTACCTGTATCTGCAAACCTTTATTTTACTACTGGAGGATAGTGAGACATGATTACTATTGTGGGAATAACACTTTAATGTATGTTAGCATTTGGACTCATCATCCTACAATGAGACTAAGCTGGAAATCATAATTTGGATCCCAGCCTGAGCAAGATCACAAACTATATAAAAAATACTTACTTGTTAAACTACATAGAAACAAAATCAATTTCACTTACAATGTATTAATGCATTGATCTGTTAAGCTATTCGTTTAGTTAACTAATGTATTTTATCCACCTGGTTTAAGTCACAACATCCTTAAACCAGGTTTAGAGGCCCCACAGGACTCATATGAGAAACTATTGTTCTAGCCAATGTTTAAAAAAAAAAAAAAAGAATTTCTTTTTATGTATTGTTTTATAGGCTTTTTTATATCTTTTCCGGTATGCTGAGTAATAATCACAGATTTATTCAAGCTCACCACATCTGTCACGTAAAACAGAGTATTAATAGATTTCAATTCTACCAGGGCAATATAATAATATTTTATTTGTTCAAACTCACTGCTAATTGAACAAAACTACCTGTCTGCTGCATTATATCCAGTCTAGACAATCCTGTTTAATTTTAAGAGAACCTATGGCCATTCCTGACATGTCTGTTTTAGTAAATACTAGTATACAACTATTCTCATGAAAAAAAACGATCCTACTCTCTTTCCTTAAAGGGGATGTATCGCTTCCTTACTTTGGCTCATTCACACTGCTCTGAGCTTCTCAACTCTGTGAATGCAGGGGCGTTTCTTCCCCTCCCAGCTGGATGACATCATCCCCCCCTTCACTGCTGGCCTGAGACTCCCCTCCCCTCTGAGTCCACATATCCCTGTGTCTCTCCCTATCAGTCTTATTTTATAAGAGCTGTATACATACCACAGGCTGCATTCAATCTAATCTGAGCACTGATCTCCTCTCACAGCTGGGGATGTATTACAGCTTTCTAAGAACGGCACAGATCTGCGTGTATGCAGGAGAGTTAGGCACAGGGTAAAAAACTGTCATGTTTTCTCATTGTACAATCTGCTGCAGTCTGTTTCTGCTAGGTGTTGGAGACAAAAAAATGCTACGGCCCCAAAATCTGAGTCATTCTGTACAGCCCGTGAATCGACCGGGGGCTGTACAGATGTAAATGAGCTCTCAGCTAGTGAAATGCAAGGAGGAGGGATCAGAAGGGATTAGACCCACACTGGATATCAGTGTAAATAAAAACACAAGATAAGGGACACTGTGAGAACAAGGCAGCTTTGCTAATGACGTCCAATTGCAAAGTTGCTTGTTTTCACTGTCCCCTTATTCTGAAGACCATTTAATGAAACGATAACACCCCTTTAAGCCTTTTTGTGTGGTTTTCCTGTTATTGGTAAATTTACTAATAAACTGTCAACTTGGTGTTACCAATTGGGGTATGTCCCCACCCAGTCTGACATTGTCCAATCAAGAGCTGATTGAGTAAGTGTGTAGAGGGACACACCCCTTTGTAAACTAAAATAGTAACACTCGTCTGACTGATTCAGTTACACATTTCTAGCAGAAATAACAGAGGAACAGCACAACACAGCACAGTTATAAGAGAAGATGCTCCAGAATGGTTATTTCACAGGGAACACAAGGATTTACTAAAAGAGACATGGCAGTAATAGGAGATGTCACAGGTCCTCTATAAAGGAGCATGCTAGGCAAAATTGTAATCTGCATGGTGCATGGGCTGACACGGTGGTACTTGACACAAGGATTCTTTCATTATGCAGCCCCCCTTAAGGGAGTATAACACAGTACCTTTAAACAGTCTGACACCAAGCCTGATACATTTTATGCCCTGATACATTGTGACAAAGTATAAGGAGCGGAGATCAATGTTGGTCATGTAAAGTTAGCACACAGAGGATTGCCTGGACTGGATTGCTTGAAGACTACCTGCTGCAGTAAGAAAATTGGGTCACTTTGAGTTTTTAGCTTCAGACTACGACCTGGGTGAAATCAGCCTGGGAGGTTTTCAATCAGAACCTCCATTGCTAATTGCATCGAGAAGGATGGAAAATACAGCTTAGCAAGTTATGCTGTTTTTTTGTGAAAATGGTGGACACCGCTGCAGAAACCTAACAGACCCCATTGTAGTCAATGGGTCTGTCAGGCATCGTTGGTGTCTGTTGTAAAATGAGTCTGGTTCCACCTCTGCAAAGCAGGTTCTTAATGAAACCTCCAATTCAAAAGTGAACCAGGCCCTATTTGTATTTGTTAACTGACAGCAAGCAGAGGTCTTCAACATAATAAGAAATTAAGGCACACTATTTGTGAGAAAATGATATAACATTTCATTATACATTGATTAAATTTCACTTCCATGAAACTGACATTACTGACATCTGTGAATATTTAAATGTAAAGTAACCACTTGACTATGATTAGAATAATATTACAGAGCTATGGCTCACATTTACTAGTTTATGCAAGTTTTTGGCAAAAACTGTGGTTTAAAGTCATAAACATGGCTCACACCAAATATGAATATCTGCAACTTCTCTTGGCACTTGCCAGATTTCATAAATTTACATAACATTTTTGGCCTCCCAATCTTGGTTTCTTTTAGTATAGCATAAAAATTTATCTTGAAAGATACAATGGGACCATACCCATTCTAAGAAAATTAGGATATGGCCTCATTTACATCTCCTTTTTTGGCCCCATGTTCTTGGTATCTGCCATCATACTGTAAAAATGTATCCTAAAAGATGCCATGGTTGGGCAAGAATGAAGTCATAGACTTCTATATTTATCTATTCAGTGAATGTATATAGTTTCTACAAAGGACGCAAAAGCTTGACTTGCCACACCTTTGTGTCTGAGGCAGAAACCATATACAGTGGGTTGCAAAAATAGTCATGCCCCTTGAAATGTTCTTCATTTTTGAACATTACAGCCACAAACTTAAATGTATTTTATTGATACTTCATGAAATAGAGCAACACAAAATTGCAAGTATTTGTGAAGTGTAAAGAAAATATGTGCTTTTCTACATTTTTGAAAATTAAAAAAACTGAAAAGTATGGTATACATATGTATTCAGCCCCCTGTACCCTGATACCTCTCAATAAAAATCCTGTGTGACCAATTGCCCTAATTAGTAAATGGAGTGCATCTGTTTGTAATTTATTTTCCGTATAACTACAGATGTTTTGTGAAGGCCTCAGAGGTTTGTTAGAAAACATTGATAAACAAACAGTATCCTGAAAACCAAGAAGCACACTAGACAACTCAGGAATAAAGTTGTGACACAGTGAATTGCAGGGTTAGGTTTTTTTTTAAATAAAAATAGCCTAGGCTCTGAACATCTTACAGAGCACTGTTGAGTCCACCATCCCTAAATGAAAGGAGTATGGAACAACTGCTAACCTACCAAGACATGGCCGTCCACCTAAACTGACAGCTCAGATAAGGAGAGCACTAATAAGAAAAGCAGCCAAGAGGCCAGGGTCACTCTGGAGGAGCTACAGAAATCCACAGTTCAGGTGGAAGAATCTGTCCACAGGACAATTATTAGTCGTGTACTCCAAAAAACTGGCCTTTATGGATGAGTGGCAAGAATAAAGCCCTTTTTAAAAGCAGGCCATAAGAATTCCTGTTTTCAGTCTGCAAAAAGCTGTGTAGGGGACACAGCAATCATGTGGAAGAAGGTGTTCTGGTCAAATGAGCCTAATATTAAACTTTTTAGCCTAAATGCCAAACACTATGGGAGACATGTGGTAATATGAATGCGCCATTGTTTTGCTGTATTATGTGCAAAAAAAATAAATTTTACAATGCGAGGTAGACCACATGCCAGATTTTTGACAGGTTCATTCATTCAGGTGCACCTTACACTGATTTAATGCACCTTAAAATTAGCATGGCAGCATCTCTTTTCGGACATGCCGCCCTAGGTGTGGAGGAAAGCCAACACTGCACATCACCCTGAACACACCACCTCCACCGTGAAGCATGGTGGTGGCAGCATCATGCAGTGGGGAGGCTTTACTTCAGCAGGGACTGGGAAGTTGGTGAGAGTTGATGGGAAGATGGATAGAGCTAAATGCAGGATAATCCTGGAGGAAAACCTCTTAGAGGTTGCAAAAGACTTGAGACTGCGGTGTAGGTTCACCTTCCTGGAGGGCAACGACCCTAAACATACAGCCAAAGCTACAATGGAATGGTTTAAATCACAGTATATTTATATTTCTTTATGGAAGAGACATACCCCAACAGACCTGAAGCTGACATTGCAGCTAAAAGTGGTCCTATGAAGTATTCACTCAGGGGGGCTGAATACATATGCACGTTACACTTCTCAGTTTTTTAATTTGCAAAAATTTGGAGAAGCAGGTATCATTTTCTTTACACTTCTCAAATACCTAGTACTTTGTGTTGCTCAATCACATAAAATATCAATTAAATACATTTAAGTTTGTGGGTTTCAAAATGAGGACAGTTCAAGGGATATGAATACTTTTGCAACCTACTGTACTTTTTCTAAAACGGGCAAATGTAGTCCAATTAGGACTATGTTTGCCATATAGAAGTCTAGGTGCCTGTTGCGGCCCCACCGTAGTATCCGTCTTGGCCTACTTCGAACAAATATGGTCTTTTATTGTTAGATACAGATGTATTAAAAACAAAGCCAGAAAATGATGCAAAGTTTGGTGCAAATTTACAATTTATGCCCTCGCTTGATAGGTATAGATTTAATTTTGTGACTTGCAAACAGTCCAAAATGTGCTACATTTAATAAATGTATCTTTTTTTCTTAGAAATGTGTAAGAAGTGGTAGTTTTAGTAAATGTAGCCTGATGTTTATATCTATTGCTTAATTTTTGTTAAATCATACTGTCTAGTTTCTATTAATACATATGGAAGGATTAACTTGCTACTACAGGTACTGCAGACATGGCTTCAACTTGCTGAGGAGATGTAGTGTGGTTTTATATTGCTCCATTACACATAAGGGAAAGTATGTAGAAGACAATAAAATATTAATATGAGAGCCTGATGGTAAAATAACTTATTGTACATTCTTATAATATAATATAATTATAGACTGTTTATTATTGCATGATTTAGATGAAAGAGTGTGCATTTCATCTGCCTGGCACACTTTTATCATATTTATACAAAGAAGACTTTATATAAGCAGACTTGTTTTATGACATGCAAGGTAAATCAGAAGATCTTCCATAATTCCATGGCTATTTTATATCTACTTTTTCCTCACTTTTCTCGTAATTAAAGGAATGGGGGGATTTCTGTACTAAGACAGGTAATCAAACTTAGGGTTATTCATCAATGGACAGTACAGAGATCTCGCTCGTGGTCTTTTACATCTAGACCCGCAAACTCTAAGGCCGTGTTCACACGGCTTATTCCCGACGGATTTGTGAGCCGTATTGAGCTCACAAATCCAGTGTGAATAAGGGGTGGGATGGGGGGCGGGGCCGGAGCGCGGCGGAGGCGCCGCTCCTGGCCCCATAGACAATGCATTGTTTACGGCGCGTACGCGCCATAAATAATGTGCATGTCACTTTCTCCCCCCGCGGCAGATTCGCCGAGCGGGGAGGAGCGACGGAATCCACTGTTCTCTATGAGAGCAGTGGATTACCGTAATGACTCCGACGGATTGGCGCCGTACTGCAGCGCAAATCCGGCGCGCAGTACGGCGCCAATCCGCGGCAAAATAAGCCGTGTGAACGAGGCCTAAAAGTGGTGTATATTCTACATCAAGCGGAAAGAAGGATTCATCCTCATCAGAGACAGGTATTCTTTACAGTAAGAGCAGTGAGACTATTAAACTCGCTGCCACAAGAGGTTATGAAGGTGGATTCATTGAATAAATTCAAGAAGGGTCTATATGTCTTCTGAGGATGATACACTAATCCAAGGATTAATTCTAATTGTCATATTTAGAGTCAAAAAGGAAGTTTTCTTCCAGCATGGGGCAAATTGCAAACACCTCACAGGTGTTTTCTTCTTCTTCTGGATCAATAAGTTTGAGTTGATGGCCCTGTATCATTTTAAACCTTGTCAACTATGTAACTTTGTAGTTCATGGGATCTTGAGATTATTAAAATAAAATAGAATGCCCCTCATTTACTATTGCAGTCTAAAAGTTAGACGGCGTAAACTCAGGCAGTCTAAAAATGTGCCAGGTTTATCACATTGACTCACATTGACTGATTGATAAATTTGTAACACTTTAGAATTGTTTAATTTTTTAGACCAGTTTTTTCAGTACATTTTTGGTGCAGATTTTTGTGCAGTGTCACATTGTAACCACGCACACTTTCCTACAAGTCAAAAGTGGATTGTACAGCGAGGACAAATGATGTACTTTCCTCTTTTTTTTAATCCACACTCAGTTTGAACTGTATCTAAACCACATTTGTAAAAGTATTCTAAAAGTTAATTAACTTTTACCTGCAATGTAGTTTGGGGTTATCAACGAAGTTGGTCGTGCCTGGTCCAGTATTTCAGCAGACAAGCAGGTTTCTGACCTTGATCGTATGAAGGCTCATTATTACTCAAAAAATGTTTGCAACCTTTGTTAAATTAATGTAAAAACTCCAAATATTTTTTCACTAAAATTGGTCGGATTTGATTGGTTTATTGCTGCTGTCACCATTGGTCTACTAGAAGTTCTGATGGTGGTAAATGTCTCATCAGAAGTTAAAGGGGTTGTCTCACCACACTGACTCATTTTACCTCCGTCCTGTTTTCTTGGTTTCATTTTGAATTCAGGGGCATGTTTTCTGGCTTCTATTAGGCTTCAGTAGAAGCCAGGTCTGTAGCTATAGCAACCAGAGCTGGCAGCCTATCAGGAGAGATCAAACAGGTCTGTAGCTATAGCGACCTGAGGAGCTGATGCAGCCCATACAAGAGGGGTTATCTAGGAATAGGTAGAATACTATTAATGGACACATATTGCAAGGTGACTTGTTTTTGCAAGATCTTTAACATAAAAAACAATCCTTGTAGTGAGACAACCACTTTAATGATGATGAGTCAACTGGCTTTCTATCGATTGATTCATTACTAGGGGTATGGAGAAAATTTGTCTATGGATTGCCTGTGTGGCTAGTTAGTAAATAAACAGTATTATTCAGATGGCTCATGATTCAGTCACCAAATGTTTCAATTGTAATCTAAGTTTAGTTCACTTGAACCGTGGAGGCTGGTAATATGGATGCCAAATATTTAATACTAAGGGGTGATGTCAAAGCAATGGTATGTCACCACAGCAGCCATAGCTGGAAGCAGGGGCGTAGCTAAAGATTCATGGGCCCAGGTGCAAAACTTCAGGTTGGACCCTCCTACCCTCAGAAAAACTGCCGTGGATGATTACTTTTTGTAACAGATGTCTATGGTGTAGCATGCTGCGGAAAATTTCTATTTAAAGGGATTGTCTAATAAAAGAGGTAGATACCAGTGTACACAGGCTATGCAGACTGTATATTACTGCCATACAGTGATCATATAGTGGTAGCTACCAGTGTACTCATGCTCTGCAGCCATATAAGTGATTACAGGGCAGTTAAATTTAGGGACTCACAGGTGACATCTTATCTGATGAGAGTCGTTCTCTCTTTTCTCTCCCCATCTGTTACAAACCAGCATGACGTCTTATCCCAGCCACAACTTGTCCCTGCAAAATTTACCAGACAAATATGTTAGACTCCAAACAGGGACAGTTCCCCCATCCATCTATAGGGCCCTCATTTGTGCCACTAGTAGATAGAACACACCCCAAATAGTAGGCAATTCATAGGACCCGAAAAGGTAGGTGGTAATGTAGGACTCCCAGTAGCTAGGTAAATAGTGCCCCCACAGTAGGTAAATAGGTCAGCATATAATTTCCTCTAGTAACTAGGAAGGTGGGTATAGTACCCCCTCAGAAGTGAGGTAGTTGTATATAGGTTCCCCAGTAGTGAGCTAAGTTTATATAGGGCCCCCAGTAGTGAGGTAGGTGTATATTGGGCCCCCCAGTAGTGAGTTAAGTGTATATAGAGCCCCCAATTAAAAATAAAACGAGAAAATCATACGCTTGACTTTGAATCCGGAGCAGGCAGTGTGATGTCATCATGCCACCTGCACCAGAAAGCCACTTCCGGTGTCTACTAGGCCCTGAGCCTGGCGATCAACTTAGGGCTTAATACAGGCAGAGGCGCGATGACATTACATCACACCACTGCCTCCAGTGGTCCTCACTAAAACTGAACTTCTAGTCATCCCACCATCTACTAACCACCCCCACCCTGCTATCTCTCTGTGTGTGTGTGGCACCACCATTTCTCCTAGGCAGCAGGCCGGCGGTCTTGGGGTTATACGCGCCTCGGATCTGGCCTTCACCCCATATATCCCATCCCTTGCCCGATTCTGTCACCTCCACCTCACGAACCTCTCCAGAAGCCGTCCTTTTCACACTGTGGAAACAGCCCAAACTCTCATTGCTGCTCTTATTCTTTCTCGTCTTGACTACTGTAACTCTCTGCTTATCGGTCTCCCTCTCTGTAAACTCTCCCCTCTCCAATCTGTCCTGAATGCAGCAACCAGGCTTGTCTTTCTTTCCAGCCGCTTTACTGATGCCTCTACCCTGTGTCAGTCTCTGCAATGGCTACCTATTCAGTACAGAATACAACATAAACTAATCACTCTCACCTATAAAGCTCTCCACAGTGGTGCACCCCCTACATCTCCTCCCTCATCTCTGTCTACCACCCTACCCGGGCTCTCCGCTCTGCTACTGATCTAAGATTACACACCTCACTCATCCAAACCTCCCATGCCCGTCTACAAGATTTCGCACGTATTGCACCAGTTCTCTAGAACATGTTACCCCATGTGATCAGGCACACTCACAATCCTCGCAGTTTTAAGGGTGCTCTGAAAACCCATCTTCTTAGACAAGCCTATCAAGATCCCTAATTGTTAACCCCCCAAATTCTGTCACACATTCATCTTTTCCTAAACTTTGGCACCCACAGGCACTTATCTGTATATAGATGTATGGTTGGGATGGCAGGTTCATCCACTTTTTTGTATACTACCCCATATTTATGTAACATGGCTGGTCCATTGTAAACCAAGCACTTGTCACCCTTTGTTTCACCCATACACCCTAATAGATTGTAAGCTCTTGCGAGCAGGGCCCTCACACTGCGTGTCTGATTTGTACGTAGCTTTTTTATAATGTAATGTCTGGTTTGTCTGTGCTTATTCCCTCTATATTGTAAAGTGCTGCGGAATATGTTGGCGCTATATAAATAAAGATTATTATTATTATTATTATTCAATGGTCGGGATCAATATATCCTGGCCGTTCAGCCTCAGCCACTGCCTGCACCGTGCAGAAGGCAGAATGCTGCATTGTTGGATCTATGTGATCCAGTGATGAAGCTATATAGCAAGGGCAGCCTGTGAGATGCAAGTGCGACCACTGTGACCCCCGTAGCTATGCCACTGGCTGGATGTAATCAGTTCATTGGTGAGTATAGTTTTTATTTTATTTTTTTTTTAACCAAAGTACATTTTATTTTTTACAATAAATATTACCCCCCAAAAAAACTTTTTAGGTAGCTGACTCCCTCAGTACCTCCAAAGAGATGAAGACATAATCAGTTGTCATATATTGATTGCTTGTATATTTTTTTTACTTGAATGTATCTATGAAATCCTCCAAGAATGTCTTTCTTTATGTCTTCTTTACTACTCTTGCATTTAGCCATGGCTCTTCAGCTGTTGAATATTTACAGTTTCCAAAAATGCCTTGACAGTCTAAGCCAGGGGTGTCAAACTGCGGCCCTCCAGCTGTTGGGAAACTACAACTCCCATCATGAATTTGTATAATCTATAACAGTGGGCATGATGGGAGTTGTAGTTTCCCAAAAGCTGGAGGGCTGCAATTTGACACCCCTGGTCTAAGCTTATGCTCATAGTGGAAAATTGAAGAAATTAAATTGTTCTGCTTTAAAAAAAAATTAAAGTTGTTTTCTCACCTTGCTGTTTCACAGAGCCACATCCTACTTCAGGCTCACACTTTCTGGTATGGCTGTGAGTGGTTCTACGCAGTAATTGCCATGTCAGCTGTGCTATAAGACTGGAGATAAGACTCAGCAGAGAGTTATTCAATATGGTCAGATGATAGCTTGTAGTAATGAAAGATAAGAGAGGGCAGAGAGAGGTGCTTTGTAACTTAGAGAAACTTATATACATCAGCAGTAGATAAAATCTCCTTTAATTTCTGAACAAAGCAAAACCAAAACAGCAATGTATTTGGTAATAGTCTCCACTTACATTTCCATACATGTTAAAAGCTAATTATTGTGGTGAGAAAACATCTTTAGGTGTTCTTTCCAGCCATGTATTAAGTTGTGTTACAGTAAGTAGTAGTAGTAAGTCACCATTTTACTAGTAAAGGATTGTTTTCTAGCTTCTGCAAGCTTCTGAGTGACAAATTTGTCTAGCTATGCAATGATATATTCACTGTTCCTGTATCTAGGCAGTTTTGCCAGTCAGAGGTCTGAAAAAGCATAACAATTGCTGTGGGAGTTGTAGCTGTCACCATCTTGGCTGAAAGGCAGGTTTCTGTGAAACACCAAACAGAATTATAACGAACTTGACAGAAGAGGAGGTTATACTATTTACTTGTGCTTTAGTATAGACCTAGATTTGGTGTTCATGGTCATATTCATCCAGTCAGACCCCTGTGCTATTCACTTAAACTTAAAGGGGTTTTGCCACGATCTCATTTCATACCTCCTGCGTCCAGCTCTGTGTGCTCAGAAAGGGGCGTGTGTGATTTGTTTGAATTGCATATCATGTGATTCAGCAGGATGACATCACCACGCCTTTTCTCTCTCTAGTGAAAGATAAGTTGTTTATCTGTAACGCTGTAACTGGCTACACTGTAGCTCAGAGGTAACATTTTTTGCTTCACAGCACAAGGATCCTTGGTTCAAATCCCTGCAGGAACTTAACCTGTGGATCTTTATCAATGCACATACCTGATTGAGGTTTTTTTTTAATTTCCACTGTTTATCTTATTACTAACTAGTCCAAAGTATAGGAGTAGAATGACAGCACCCGGGGTTTGAACACTCAGTAGCTACCTGAGATGAGAGGTGATGTCTGAGCATGTGCGACCAGGACTGAGGAGCTCACAACCCTGGTCGATGTGCTGGAGATGAGCTGTAAACAATGGATCAGTAAAGGAGCAGCTAAAATACAAACTGTCCAGAATTTTTAATATGATGAATGGTGAAAATGTTTGTTATTTAATTTTCAAACTTCCCATGTCAACTTTACTTTGTGGCAAAACCCCTTTAAGACCCTACAGTGTTCTAAGTTTATATTAGTAGATCTATGGGCATAAATATAGTTGTAGCAGTCATAGCAGCTACCATGGGGCTCACAGGGGTTTTCTAACCATGCTGTTACACAGAGTCACAGGCAACTTCAGACTCACACGGCTTGCTCAGGCTGTGGGTGGTTCTATAGCAGCGATTAGTGCATCAGCTCTGTTATTCCTAGCTGATCATGTTACAGTGGAATGAGTGCTGGATATCTAATCTGTAGGAAACAAAGCTACAGACCTCCCAAGAGTAATTTTTAAAAATAAACAACTAAACAATCTAATGTTGCTACATATAAAGACTCTGCTCTGTCTGACCATGGAGACATCACTCCCTGCTTTCTGTCTAATCAGGAAGGAAGGTATGGATGGTAACCTATTTACACTTGTGTGCACTCAGAGCAGATAAAATTTCTCTAATCTTTGGACCAGGACAATATCAGAAGAGCAATGTATTTGGTAAAAGTCTTTATTCGACTGCCCCTACATGTTAAAAGCAAATCACTGTAGCAAGAAAACCACTTGGGCTCACTCATCTGCAAGAACATTGTACCCTTTTGTAGAGAAAAACAAGTTGATGGCTCTCTTTATTCTAGCACTACTATGTTGAATCTCTGATATATGGTGCTATTATTTATGCTTCTAATTATTTCTACTTATGCCATGGTTTCAGTTACCTGTCATGGTTGGGTCAATCTCATTTTGCTACCCTTTTTCCCCGAAAATAAGACACAGTGCATTTTTAGTTATGAAATTCAGAGTTTGGCTGCTTATGCTGATGTTTGTGATGAAATCAGTACAGTATATTAATACATGTTGATGTTTTGTTCAACAATAAATGTGAATTATTGTTCATAGAAAAAAACATCCCCTAAAAAGAAGTCTTAGCTCGTCTATAGGAGCAAAAATTAATATAAGACACTGTCTTATTTTCGGGGAAACACAGGTATGTGGCCATGTGGGTGACTCAGTAGTTAGCACTGTTGCCTTCCAGCACTGGGGTCCTTGGTTCAAATCCCACCGGAAATAACATCAGCATTGGTTTCCTCTGCTTTCCTCCAAAGACAAAAAAACAACACTACGTCCAAAAAAGGCAGATAGAAAAGGGTTGGACTACCCTACAGATACAATTAAGTGGTTTTCTTGAAATGTACTACAACCAAAACAAACCCCCCATTGAAAAACCACACAACTATGTTTCTCATAATAACTAACACAAAGATAAAAAATAGCCTTTAATATTTATACTTAAAAAGATCTAACTGATCCCTACTAATCCCTAGACCCACCTATCTAACCCTAACCTCCTCAGGAAAATATTGGGGTAATCGCCCCAATAAGGGCATCCCCACCAGGAACCTATCCCTCACTATCTATACCCTGGTGGGCCCTATTCTATTAATGACCAATAGATAACAAATCTTACACCTAAGATACATTAAATACAAATATCACCAATAGAAGGGATGGTTCAACTCCGCAAGGGTTAAACTATTGGAATCCAATTTCACTTACAGGGAAATAAATTCTCCTATAGATGCAGTTCAAAAATACCATATATACAATCTCTCATTGTCTCCAAAGACATGCAGATTATTCTGAAATTTAGCTTGTGAGCCCCAATAGGGACAGGGACTATTGAAATAATGAGATCCACTGCGGAATATAACAGCGCTATATAAATTAATTCTATTTACGTCCCTGAATCCAGGTAACTTGAGGCTTACATAATCATGTAAACAAGCTTTAACCCAAATCTTTGCCTATGTTGCCTTTAGAACTGTTTAAAACTATTATTCTAATTGTCCATTGATACAGCATAGAATGACATGTTTTTTTTATACATTTAGAGCCACAGGTATGAACCTGTTTAGGTCTAAAACTTTTTTGCCCATAGGTTACTATGGCAAAAGAGTGAGTTTTAGACCTAAACAGTTTCATACATGTGGCCCTAAGAGTAGGTTCACACATTAGTTTAAAAAAGAATTGTTTCCCTTTTGAAAATTCTGCACTTGTCAGCAGGGCCGGGACGACGGGTAGGCGAAGGGAGGCGGCTGCCTAGGGCTCCGCTTCATTCCAGGCAGGAAGGGGGCGCAAAGAGTTATGGAGTGAGCTGAATTTTACTTTGGGAGGGGAGGGATGAGGGCGCTACATGGCTTATTTGCCTAGGGCACCAAAATACATTGTCCCAGCCCTGCTTGTCAGTGTGGAATTTCAGCGACGAAACGCCCCGCACTGCTTGAGGCAGATCTTTGCACTTTATTATTATCAGAGCGTTACGCGCGTCAAAGAGTTGACGTGTCAATTCTTTGATGGCACGGACATTATGCGCTGATGTAAAATAAGCATTGTCAGAACAGCACCACTGATTTGACACACTTTAGACTTGGATTGGACGTTGATTCTGGCCGCAGAAAAGCGTCATATCCAAACCTATCATGTGAACTTCCCTTAATGATGACAACTTAAAAGGGTTTTGCCAAGACGGCTGTTCCCTACCTCACACGCTGCTGCTGGTCCCCTGGGTCTTGAGATCGGGGCGTTCTCTGCTTGGGTAGTTTAAAAAAAAACGCCCTCCAGACGGCACTTAGTGACGTCATCACGCTGCGAGTCGTGCGCGCTGCTGCCGGCATCTGAGAGCTTAAAGCAGGGAGGCAGGGAGCGGGACAAAAACCCAGAATGTAGAAAAACGTAGAAGACAAGGAGTAAGGGAACGGAGCAAGGAACTAGAACTTAGAAAAGCGTAGACATGCAGTAAGGGAGCGTGGCTAAGAATCTGGAGAACAGCCAAGCACAGCCAATATCCCCCAAGCACAGTCCCTGAAGATTCTGTGCGAGCAGGAAGGAAGGGGGAAGTGAGGAGCCCACAGACTGTCCTGGCCGGGGAGGGGAGATACTGCGCATGTCAGGCCGTGTGTCAGGACGTGCTCGTTCCCGAGGGGGCTTCAGAGGAAGAGATAAGAACCACGCAAGCGCGGCCAGACAGGCAGGAGGCTTAGAACAGGTCGGCTCCAATGACAACCAGCTGTACACAATGATAAGGTAATGAAGGCTGCAGCTGTGGCACCTTACACTTTTTTTAATTACATGCAATTAGGAAAGTGCGTAACTTATGATTTCTAAGCATTCCACGTCGACTTTACATGGTGGCAAAACCCCTTTAATCTCTTATAGCTGGTTCAGTGGTAAAAAAAGCCCATAACATAATCAAGCCCATAACATCTATGAGAACTGGTCCTTTAATTTTCTCTAGTATCTGTTACTGCAATAACTAACGCATACTTATCCATAAATAAGAATTCCAATCATAAATAGAAATGATCACTCATACTTTTTCAATTTCATTTTTATTTTATTTTGAGCAACATTCTGTATAAAACGGAATAATTGTAAAAATAAGCAGACTGGAATAGTTGTAAGTGTGTTCTGGATGTGCCATCTGTGGTATTGTTTCTGAAGCCATATTGCAGAATCTGGGACTGCTCAGTAAAATGACATCAATTGTAACATGAGCATAGTATTGGTGGTCTTGGCACAATTTTCTTTTTGTTTACATCAGTAGTAACGTTTCCATTCTGTCTATTGGCTCCAGGCTTAGCCATGTCCTCAATAATCCCTTGCTAATCAGCAGCAAATGTTTGATAAACCGTTCCTGAGACTAAATGTGTTAGACGTGTTTACTGAAGGCTTTGCTGCAAAATAGTCCTGGTCAGTGAGTTTATCTTTTGCATATACTAAAGACTGCACTTAAGTTGGTTTTAGAAGTGCATGCATGTTCATAGTGAAAATGATATTCAAATATTCACGTGACAAGCTGATTTAGAAAACTTGTATGGAATATTATGATTGCCTAAGTTTGACGGCAAATTTTCAGCCAGTTAGTCATGCTTGGTGTATCAACAACAAATGACTTGTTAAATCAGAAATTCTAGGGCAACTCTCTAATAAATGAAACAATCTAATGTGTTATACATCAAATAAGCTTTGTACGTTGTAAACAAAAAGTAGAAAGTAAAAGTCCTTTGTAGTTCTGGATGAAATAATTGCAATTTAACTTTGTTTCTAAACTTTTGGCCAGAAGCGACCTGAGTGCTCAACATCACTATAATTAATTAACATTTTAATTAACACCTGTTTAGGTCTAAAACTCACTTTCTTGTCCTTAGGTTACTATGGGAAAAAGAGTGAGTTTTAGACCTAAACAGTTTTCATACAAGTGGCCCTTTCCATGAATGCTCCCTATTGTGTGGTTGGCATGCATAATCTACATTTTGAATATGGATGAATACCTTATGCAGAAGTATAACTTCTGGGCTCCAATGTAAAATCGGTAATTGAGCCTCCAATCTACCATGTAACATTTATAGTACTTATGTTTACTATATGGCATAAGGGCTATTGGACCTCCTGGGCCACCCGTTCCAGGTGGGACTCCTAACTTAGCAACTCTCATGCATCCCTCCCTCTATGGAGAGAATATATTAAATAAAAAAAATACAGCCCTCTGGATATAAACATGCTTTCTATTTTATTAAAGATCTGTGGAATTCAAAGTCTCTTCCAAGGGATTCACAAGTTGCTAGATCCTCCCTTTTTAAGATTTTAAGCTTCAAATTATTATTAGGAAATATGTTACATAGTAGATATTCTGGATATACAAATATATTCAACAATATGGGTGGTAGACAGCTCACCTGGTGTTGATAATATGGTTTCACGCCCGGATAGAGGAAAGGCAACCTCAGAAAGTCTTCAGTGAATAGAAAAAATCCAGCGTTGAAAGTCATATAAAGTTATAAAACGTCTCAAAACTTTATTATCGAAACTTAAAAAATCAAGGCATGAAGCACTGCTAGTCACAGCACAGCCGACGTGTTTCAGAGCATAGCTCCTTAGTCATGACTATTCACTGAATACAAATATATATATTTGTATTCGCTGCAGACGAACGACCTGCACTGGCTGACGTTTAAAGTCGGCGGGCAGTCATTAAGGAGTTAACTCATTGAAACTGTAATGTTTGGATATCTTAATAGCTGGCAGAGGTGTGGATCCACTGGACCACCGCACATAATGGTATAAGCTACGCCAGGGAACAGAGTCTAAGTAGGTCCCGTTATTCATCAGAGCCCACGCAAGGCAGGTTGGGCTTGCTGCAGTGGGAGACCACAAGGTTGCAACCCCTGACGTTACTTACTTGCCGTGGCAGCCGGACTGGAGTGTGGTACATCTTCATCAGGCAACTTGTGATCAGGGACAGGTGAATAGGTCAGGGCAGGCAGCAGGCAAATGAGGTCAGTGGATGTAGCAAGGATCGGAAACAGAGCAAGCCAGGAACACTCAATGGCTTGGAGCACTATACAGTCATGGCCAAAAGTTTTGAGAATGACACAAATATTATATTTTCACATGATCTGTTGCCCTCTGGTTTTTATGTGTGTTTGTCAGATGTTTTTATCACATACAGAAATACAAGTGCAATCATATTATGATTAACAAAAGCTTTAATTGACAGTTAGAATGAGTTAATGCAGCAAGTCAATATTTGCAGTGTTGACCCTTCTTCTTCAGGACCTCTGCAATTCTCCCTGGCATGCTCTCAATCAACTTCTGGAGCAAATCCTGACTGATACCAGTCCATTCTTGCACAATCAATGCTTGCATTTTGTCAAAATTTGTTGGTTTTTGTTTGTCCACCCTTCTCTTGATGATTGACCACAAGTTCTCAATGGGATTAAGATCTGGGGAGTTCCCAGGCCATGGACCCAAAATCTCTATGTTTTGTTCCCGGAGCCATTTAGTTATCACCTTTGCTTTATGGCAAGGTGCTCCATCATGCTGGAAAAGGCATTGTTGATCACCAAACTGCTCTTGGACGGTTGGGAGAAGTTGCTTTTGGAGGACATTCTGGTACCATTCTTTATTCGTGGATGTGTTTTTAGGCAAGACTGTTAGAGAGCCGATTCCCTTGGCTGAGAAGCAACCCCACACATGAGTGGTTTCTGGATGCTTTACAGTTGGCATGAGACAAGACTGGTGGTATCGCTCACCTTGTCTTCTCCGAACAAGCTGTTTTCCAGATGTTCCAAACATTCGGAAAGGGGATTCATCTGAGAAAATGACTTTACCCCAGTCCTCAGCAGTCCACTCCCTCTACTTTTGGCAGAATATCAGTCTGTCCCTGATGTTTTTTCTGGAGAGAAGTGGCTTCTTTGCTGCCCTCCTTGACACCAGGCCTTGCTCCATGAGTCTCCGCCTCACAGTGCATGCAGATGCACTCACACCTGCCTGCTGCCATTCCTGAGCAAGCTCTGCACTGCTGGTAGCCCGATTCCGAAGCTGAAACACATTTAAGAGACGGTCCTGGCGCTTGCTGGTCTTTCTTGGGCGCCCTGGAGCCTTTTTGGCAACAATGGAACCTCTCTCCTTGAATTCCTTGATGATGCGATAGATTGTTGACTGAGGTGCAATCTTTCTAGCTGCGATACTCTTCCCTGTTAGGCCAGTTTTGTGCAGTGCAATGATGACTGCACGTGTTTCTTTAGAAATAACCATGGTTAACAGAAAAGAAACAATGATGCCAATCACCAGCCTCCTTTTAAAGTGTCCAGTGGTGCGATTCTTACTTAATCATGACAGATTGATCTCCAGCCCTGTCCTCATCAACACCCACACCTTTGTTAATGGAGCAATCACTGAAACGATGTTAGCTGGTCCTTTTAAGGCAAGCCTACAATGAAGTTGAAATTTGTTTTGGGGGAAAAAGTTCATTTTCTAGGCAACTATTGACTTTGCAATTAATTGCTGTTAAGTTGATCACTCTTTATAACATTCTGGAGTATATGCAAATTGCCATTATAAAACCTGATGCAGTAGACTTTGTAAAAATTAACATTTGTATCATTCTCAAAACTTTTGGCCATGACTGTAGATCCGACAGGGAAGAAGAGAAGGTGCCCAGGAGATATAGGGTCAGCACACGGCAATTAGCCAATCACTGACACGCTGACCCTTTAAAGCTCACTTTAAAGTGCGTGCCCTAGGGAGCGGGGACATGCACACACACTGGCAGAGGAGCATGGAGGAGCAGGAGAGAGGATAGGTGAGTCCCTGTTGGCAGTACCAGCACTCCCACAACCTGACATGCGGACTGTGGTGTCACCCTTCCCGGCAGGTCATTGTACAAGATAGGGGAGCTGTGGCCATCACCTATTGTAAATGATGAATCTTGTGTTATCTATGCATCAGTGTCACATTTCATTGTAATCCTGCTTGGGATGATAATGAGGAGACGGAAAAGTGATCTCTACAGAAGAGGAAGTGTCAGTCTATTATTAGGCTCAGAGATTAGAGTAATAACTGTGTTTTTTTTTGTTTTTTCTTCTTAATTGCTTGGTTTATTACTAAATGCTACATTTTGCATTCCTAAAGATACTCTTCACTCATTTTATCCAATTCTGCATCTTTCCACATGTACAGCATATATATTTTAACCTTTTGGAGCATGACAGATGTTTTTGTACATTGGCCTTTGCTTTTGGCTGAAGGCTCATTTACTATTCATTAAATGTGATGTATAACATTTTGGATCACTACACTGATTTTTTTCCTCAAAAGTCTTTCATCATTTAAACAAGTGGTTCGCTGCTTTGATTAAACCACCTGGCTTTGCCAAAGTCTTTATTAATTAAAAGGTGTTACATGGGTATTCACGGCATAAATTATTACCTTAGCCCACTTTATGAAGTTTGACTTAACAGAATTTGCTATAACAAACCAGAGCACCACCATTGTTTTTTCTGGAATGCAAACACAAATTTTCCCATTCAGAGATCGTAAAACTCAAGTGCTATAATTTAGCGTTTCATTATGTAGTTTATTAAAAGTATTTTATAGTGTTCAGAAATTGAAAATAGCATTCTGTAAAGCTCGTGTATTAAGGTACAAATAGTGTGCTTTATGCCCTTGCGGAGGAATATCTGTGAAAACCATACAGATTGTTACGTTTTTCCTGTACTAAATAAAACTTACTAGAGTTCTCATACAGATACTTGACTATCAATTTAATTTGGTGTTTAATACTTTTGTTCACATATAGAGACTGCAAATAAAGCAAGAAAACCTTTAATATCAAAGCAGAGACAGCTTTATCGATACAGTCTAATACTTCTAAAATGTAAACTTAAAGGCCGGGTCTACATAGCAGAGTTAAAATACTGTCTGAAATCCAGCAGTACTTTAACTTCACCGCACTGCGGTTTTTGGCTTTGGTTTGCGTCAAAAAATGCGACCGGATTTTCCACCAGCCCAGTACATTGGGGTCATGGGAATCTGATGGGAATCCGGCAGAAGATAGAACATATTTCGTCAGAGGGCCGGCAGTTTGGAAAAACACAGTAGCAAATCCGTGCCGTGTAGACCACTGCACAGATTTTTTATGGCGGTCTATGGGGCATTGGTTACAGTCACATTATCAGCGGATTCTAAATAATGAATCAGCCGAAAATCAACCATAAATCAGTGCTGTGTAGACATAGCCTAAGGGCCCGTTTACACGGCAATGGACAAATGCCGGTCGGTGCACACGGCTGCACATGGCCACGGAGGGGGACGACTTTTCTCCACGGTGAGCGGAGAAAAGCCCTCCCCCTTCACATTCACTTGCACATATTCCATCCGAAAACCGGATGGAAGAATGTGCATGATGAATGTATTTCGGGCGGCCTGCGGGCGGAAAACCCGTGCAGTGGGGACTGCTGCACGGGTTTTCCATAGAGCCCCGTTGTGCTTGTTTGCGGCTGGTTTTTCAGACGGTCTGCAAAACCGCAAACCGTCTGAAAAACCAGCCGCAAGCCCGTGCCGTGAGGACATGCCCTAACAGTCTCTAAAAACATGTTACATTTATCATAGAGTTAATAAATTTGGGGCAGGTTTCGACTGTCTAGTATAAGTATAGTCTAGTCTACACCTTACTTACTTTATGGCACTACTGATGACAAAATTGTGAGGCACTTATTTGGTGTATGCATCATGTGCTAAGCCATGCCCCCATACAGTTAAACTACACCCTTTTAACTTCCTTTTTGTCGGATGAGTCACAGAAGTGTCTAAAAACTGTCAAAAACACACAATAAATGTGGTGTAAACCATATATGCCAATTTTTGGGGGCACAAACTCCAGAATTTTGCCGCAATTGCCATTATAAATGTGCCACATTGTGGTTTATGTTTAAAATCTGCAAGTCAGTCATAAAACTCCCATACCTTTTGATTTATCACAAAACGCCAAAGCAAAAGAACACAAATACAATTTCCAACGCCAATATCACCCAAATAAAAGACAAATGTATGGTCAGGACTTTTTAGTAACATATTTAGTCATCTTTGTGTTGCTGTTATGTAGAAGCCATACTGAAATTTGCTAAAACAGAACACTTAGGGCCACATGTATGAAAACTGTATAGGTTTAAGATTTGCTGCAACCAATCAGGGCTTCTCTTTCATTTTATATAGTGCTCTGAAAAAATGAAATTCTGATTGGTTGCTATGGCCAACAAAGAAAGTCTTACACCTAGACAGTTTTCATGCATGTCCTCATTAGATGTTGATAGATGGAAATTGTTCCCTATATTATCACTATATAAAGTTTACTTATTCTCCTATATGCATTGAACCAGAGATGGCATCAAGCAGACTAGAGCAAAAGTCTTAGGCATGGAGGGCACCTAGGTAAACATGAGTTATGATTGAGGTTGGCATTGACAGGGCTCATTGTGATTCTTTTGACCAATGGTCCGCATATAAGTGGAGCCACTGCTGGACCTGCCTCTAAGATTTCAGAAAATCAATTTTCCTTCCTTGCTTTCTAAAAAAGTGAAGGAGCCTGAACTGAGAATGTGTTCAAATTTTGTAATATATCTTGAATGTATTTGTTTAGGTCATTCTGGCTTCATTTACAAATATCTCAAACTTTAAACTTTTTTCTTTTTGGTTCACTGTGATTACTACATTTTTTTCTGGCCATGCCGAGTGAAGCAGACTTACTCTGGTATTTGTGCAATTTGCCACAAAAAGCTGGCATACATTTTTACACTACATTTATTATGTACTTTAGACACTGTCCAAAGAAGAGCATAGCTTAGTGGGGAATGGGGTGTGGCACCAAGATTTTGGCATAATTATGGACATAAACTAAGTCAACCAATAGGTGGTATGAAGTTAGACAGCATTGTTTAAAGGGGTTTTGCCACAATCTCATTTCATACCTCCTGCATCCAGCTCTTCAGATCTGTGTGCTCAGAAGAGGGCGTGTGTGATTTGTTTGAATTGCAGATCATGTGACCCAGCAGGATGACATCACCAGGCCTTTCCTCTCTCTAGTCAAAGAAAGGCCTGTTTATTTACATAGGTACAAGTAGCTACACTGTAGCTTAGAGGTAATGCTTTTTACCTCCCGACACAAGGGGTCTAGGTTCAAATCCCTGCAGGAACCAAACCTGTGGGTTTTTTGTCTCTTTATCAATGCACAGACCTGAGTGAGGTTTCTTTTTTAATTTATTTGCACTGTTTGACTAATTAATAAGGAGCACAGAGGACGGGAGTAGAATGACAGCACCTGGGGTTTGAACACTCAGTAGCTGTCTGAGAGAAGAGGTTATGTCTGGGCATGTGCGACCAGGACTGATGAGCTCTCAGCCCAGGTCGTATCCCCTAGAGACAAGCAGTAAACAATGGCTCACTAAAAGGGCAGCTAAAACAAAAATGCTACAGAATTTTAAATAACAATGAATGGTGAAAATGTTTATTATTTAATTTGCAAGCTTCCCACGTCAATTTTACTTCGTGGCAAAACCCCTTTAAAGATGAACCAAGTTTATTATATAGCATGAGCCATGGTGATGAATTTGGCTAATTTTTAGAAGATCTATTCTAAGTTTACACTGTATAAGTATTAGGCACTTTTAGTAAATCTGCCCCAATATAGGGCCACTTGCTAATGCCGCTGCCAATAATGAATCTAAACCATAGTTGCCAACTTTTGAAAATGAAAAAGCAGGAGATCTCAGAGCGCGGCAAAAATTTGCATGGACACGCCCATCTTTCCGGTATGCCACGCCCCCTTCAAAAAGCCACACCCACTCCACCTAACTGCATAACGGCTTTGGAAGAAAGCCAGGTAGATGCCCTTATAGCCAGGTAGTAACCCCCCATAAGCAGGTAGTGCCCCTTACAGGCAGGTAGATGCCCCCTTGTAGCCAAGTAGATACCCCCTCTGTAGCCAGGTAGGTGCCCCCCTGTGTTAGCCAGGTAGGTGCCCCCATTGTTGCCAGGTAGTGCCCCCATTTTTGCCAGGTAGTGCCCCCTCTGTTGCCAGCTAGTGCCCCCTCTGTTGCCAGGTAGTGCCCCCTCTGTTGCCAGGTAGATGCCCCCTCTGTTGCCAGGTAGATGTCCCCTCTGTTGCCAGCTAGTGCCCCCATTGTTGCCAGCTAGTGCCCCCATTGTTTGCCAGCTAGTGCCCCCATTGTTGCCAGGTAGTGCCCCCTCTGTTGCCAGGTAGATGCCCCCTCTGTTGCCAGGTAGTGCCCCCATTGTTGCCAGGTAGTGCCCCCTCTGTTGCCAGGTAGATGCCCCCTCTGTTGCCAGGTAGATGTCCCCTCTGTTGCCAGGTAGTGCCCCCATTGTTGCCAGGTAGTGCCCCCTCTGTTGCCAGGTAGATGCCCCCTCTGTTGCCAGGTAGTGCCCCCTCTGTTGCCAGATAGGGTCCCCTCTGTTGCCAGGTAGTGCCCCCTCTGTTGCCAGGTAGATGTCCCCTCTGTTGCCAGGTAGTGCCCCCTCTGTTGCCAGGTAGTGCCCACATTGTTGCCAGGTAGTGCCCCCATTGTTGCCAGGTAGATGTCCCCTCTGTTGCCAGGTAGTGCCCCCTCTGTTGCCAGGAAGAGCCCCCATTGTTGCCAGGTAGTGTCCCCTCTGTTGCCAGGTAGTGCCCCCTCTGTTGCCAGGTAGTGACCCCAGTGTTGCCAGGCAGAGCCCCCCCCCCTATAGCTAATAAAAATAAAATAATAAAATCCACTTACCTCACCAGGCTCCTGCAGCACGGCCGCTCCGGACGATCTCCTCAGCGGCGCAAGGGGAAGTGAGAGCAGCCGCGCGTCACTCCCCTGCAGCCGCGCGTCACTTCCCCCTGCGCCGCTGACCTGTATGTGCGGCGCACACACCGGCGCCGGACATACAGGGGGAGAAGGGAGGAGGGGGCGATCCCTCCTGCCTCCTCCCTGCACCGCGAGACTCGGGGGGGGTTACGCGGGCGCCGCGGCCGCTACACCCGCCTGTGGGAACGGCCCGGCGGCGCCAGAGTAGCGCACTAGCGCTACTCTGTCGCCGCGGCCATTTAAAGAGCCCCCGCCTCCTGCTGGCGGCAGGAGGAATGCCAACTGCCCCGGGAGGGCGGGAGGGGACCCCAAATAGCGGGACCCCCCCCGCCAAAAACGGGAGAGTTGGCATGTATGATCTAAACAGTGAGCGGTGTTGTTCTCCAGCCATGTCTATTCATCTTGAGATTGCTTATTAAAGCCTTAGATTTGTTTTCCATCTGCTAAGATAAAGCATTTGCTGTGTATTTGTGTGTGTAGAATAATAGCACAATGTAACCCAGATGTGGTCTGATTCCAAATATTGCAGCTTATCTTGGAAAACCATTAAAGAGCTGCTACAGAAATATTTCTGCAGTGCTTCCTCTACACATTGACATGAAAGTAAAACTAAAAAGTTTTTTTTTTTTAAATCTTATTGCTTATATTTGTGTTCTTAAGGGGACAGTGCAGTGTAAAAAGTTGAATGTGTGAGCTCTCTTGATACACCCTGAGAGGGACTGTTTTATGCCAGACCAAGGGTGTTGTCTTAAAAACATTGGCTGTTTCACATAAATGGCTCTAAGTGAAACATTGTGGAGTTTGGATCAGTAAAGGAATTCTGTTATTTCTGGCACTGGAACAAGCAGCAGGAACAACCTTCGAAGCTTTCATAGTAACTTGTGTGAGTTTCAGTGAAGTCCTTAACCATGTGAAAAAAAAAAAAAAAAAAAGTTGTTGATTTTGTCTATACACGAATCAGTTGTGACTTATTGGGTTGTGACAGTATTAGCTCACGTCATCAGTGTTACAATAATGTGATATCACAGCGAGGGTTTCTAGGAAAAAAACATAAATTACTGACATCATGGCACACTTATGTTTCCTAAGGCTAACCCCATTAAAATCTATCAAGTCCTAATCACATGGACATCAGATGTTTATGGGATTTTTTTTTACAAGCAATTTATATTGTCTGTTCTATTAAAACAACTTTAAAAAAATTATTATTAATATTATAATAATAATAATAATAATAATAATAATAATAATAATAATAATAGAGATAATTATCTATTAAATATAATTATAATATATTCAAATAATATTGGATGCCATGGTAGCATAGTAACTGGTTCTGGTACTAGAGCGTTAGGATACCCCAACTATCTAGTTGCATTTATGGAACAGCTGTTCTTTTAACTGGTGTTGGGGCATTGGGTTCCCTCAGTCTCCTCCGTATTATGGAAATACGACTCAACCATATCGATGTATTATAGTTTAAATTGAAAATTGGATGTTTGTGCTCTGCTAGCTGAATATTATCATGGTTTTTCTTCTTGGTTTGATAAATCTGAAATCCATTTTGATGCTGAAACGGGTTTTCCCATCTCAGACATCTATGGCATATCGATAGGAAATGGCATATATTGTAGAAAAAGGAGAAATATCCAGCAATCCATATGAAAATTAAACATTCTTCTTTATTATTCATCCATTAAAAGCAACAGGCACAGGACAAAGCTGCTGATGTGTTTTAAGTTATTCACTCTTAGTCATAGCATTTTTCTACCATTGTCAACTATTGTTAACCACGTGCCTGGTGGATCTGTGCATTCTTGGATTATAGGAGTAGTGAGATAGACATTTTTTCTTCTTTTTTGTTCTTTGATATGCTATATAAGCCTGATAGGTGCCCCACCTATGGAACCTACAAATATTGTGAGAGCAATCCTTAAGTTCAGAATAGAGAGTAGGTCAAACTACTCTTTATTCTGTTCTATGGGAGTTCCGAGTACAGCTGAGCACATTACTTGGCTGTACTCAGAACTTCCATAAAAAAATGGAGAGTAATGTGTAGGTCAACCAACTCTCCGATATGAACAGAAACTTTTGGTGGCTCGTTCTCACCAGAGATGGGATCTGCACCCATAGACATTTATGGAATATCCTATTGTTATGCCATAAATGTCTAAGATGTGAACACTCATTTTATCAATCCATTAATTGTTTGGAAGAAACCAGCCTGATCTATAACCAACGTTTTGCAGGGGCTCAATAGCAGCTGAATGGTCTACATCTATAGTGTGTTATTATGTCCCTCAAACTATTGATTATTAAGAAGGAACCAGCCTGATCCATAACCAACGTTTTGCAGGGGCTCAATAGCAGCTGAGTGGTCTACATCTATAGTGTGTTATTATGTTCCTCAATCTGTTGATAATTAAGAAGGAACCATCCTGATCTATAACCAACATTTTGCAGGGGCTCAATAGCAGCTGAATGCTCTATATCTATAATGTGCTATTATGTCCATCAATCTATTGATTATTAAGAAGGAACCAGCCTGATCTATAACCAACCTTTTTGCATGGTCTCAATAGCAGTTGAATGTTCTACATCTATAGTTTGTTATTATGTCCCGCAATCTATTGATAATTAAGAAGGAACCAGCCTGATGTATAACCAACCTTTTGCATGGTCTCAATAGCTGTTGAATGGTCTACATCTATCGTGTGTTCACCGTTATTCCAGGTGAACTACAATCTGAAGAGTCTTCCAAATCAAGCAACTCTATACTATTTGAAGATGTACAAAGCATCTGTGGCTTTTTGTTCATAATGACAACAAGGGCATCGACTCAACTTTTCAACTGACTTCATAAATATGTCATGTCCTAAACAGCTACAGTACATGCGCTATAATCAAGCACTAATCCGGTAAAGCTGCCATATCTTTCAGGTGCAGGTGAAAAATGGGAAATGTGCAGGCAAGCTTTTTCTGACTTGCTTCAAATCCTTTTAACTGCATTTTCCGTAATCATCTTTATAAAGTGTTTTAATTGTACGGCTACACAACATAACATCGCATGAGCTAAGTAACACTTAGACTCCAAGGAATTTACAAGTTGCAGCAAGATCACATAGAGGCTGCGATTACGCTGGATCAGTCTCATATGCTGACACCTCTGTTTTCCTTTTTTTGCTGCGGCTTGACTTAACATGTTATGTGAAATACTGTAAATAATTAAAAAGACTTCTTGGACTGCTTGGAGGCGGTCAGCAAACACCGTATTGCTGATGGAAAGCGAATTTGAGCTACCTTAATTTGATAAGATCTGGAACTTTGATGATGGAAATGATACTAGGTGAAGTGTTTCTTGTAAATTATGTACCCTTATCCCCCATTTTATTGTGACCTAATGTGTTATGTATCTTGTGTAAATTTGTATTGCTGTTAAAAGTAAAATAATGAAAAAATAAATATAAAACCCATAAAAAAAGACTTCTATCAACAGTTTATGTGCATGTTGCTGAAGTGTTGCTATTGGAGGTTATGCACGGTTCTTAGGCCAATGCACACAGAATGGCCTTGTGTATGGATCTAGTATGGCTATAGACCACTGAATTCTGGAGACATTGCTTTGAAAAGAAAATAACTCAGTAAAGGGTTTTTTCACAGCTAGCTTCAGGTTAGGCTATGGGTGGTTTAACAGCAGTGACTGAAATTTCAGCTCTATTCCTAGCTGAGTCTGTTAGAGGGACATTGGTGATAGAGGGGTTTTAACAGGAAGGCACAAGGCTACAGAGTTCTAAAAGTTTAAAGCTTGTCAGTAAGAAAGATAAACTCCCGTGCTGCTGATAAGACACAGCAGGCAGTGACATCACCATCCCAGCCACTGAGAGATGGTCAGTAACCTATGGAAGCTTGTGTAGATATGCAGGAGATAAGAACTGCTCTAACTCTGAAAGGAGGAAAAATCAGAACAGCAATATGTTTAGTAATAGTCTTTATTTACCTTTATCTACATGTATAATGATAATCAATGAGATAGGAATGCCACTTTAAAATCTGATTGTTTTGTACAGTTCATATGACATATTGGTAGGCTACCTTGTACTAGGAACACCTTTCAGGAGGGTTTTGAAGGATACCACTTCAGATGGGCTTCCTTTAAGTGATGTGTTTGTACATTACATTGTTACATGACCATCTATACTCCCCACTTTAGCAGTCTCCAGTCACCGAATGCACTGGGAAAGCTCTCACCGTATTTCGGAAAATTTGGAAAAATCATAAATCCCTGGTGGAGGCCAAAAGAGCGTCATTGAGAGAGGCATACTAAAAACATATACCCCACAATGTTAAAAAAAAAACACAAAAAAAAAAAAAAACAAACATATACCCCACACAATACATTTTGTAACATGGGAGTTTATGTACCACAGATGCCACTCAGTGGCGTCAATTATGTTGTATTGAAACAACAGCACACCATAAGACGCAATCAATTGAGCATAAATAAATTGTCTGAAGTGAGCTCCATGTAAAGTGATATGTAACAGTGACGTTTTGGTCACTCAACCTTAGTCATACATAACTCACTAAAAGAAAAAACAAAATCTAAAATTAGTTTTAAGATATACATGAATAATGACAAATAAAGAAAAAAAAAGGGAAGAGAAACGGTAATCAAAGGTTTGTCATTCCTATCTTGTTTGTACTTGCGTATAATTGTTTGTACAGAAGAACGAGTCACCTTCAGGTATCTGAAAATTGCACCCAAGGATGATCCAGACTTGTGCAAGCCCACAATTCTCATCCTGATATCTTGACTGATTTCTTTAGACTTTCCCATGATGTTACACACCGAAGCAAGTATGTTTCTGGTGTGAATTAAAATGCATGCACAGATGTGGCTCTAATTAACTCAGATGATGCCAATAAACCTATCAGAAGCTTCCAAAAGTAATAAAAATGTCTTAAAAATTCTCACTCTCATTTTTCTGGCATTTGGCAAATATAAATAATTTTGGTATTTCTAATTGACCTAAACTGGGTAAGGTTTATTTTGATTCCATGTCAGATAGTGAGAAAGACATGCAGATGTGTCTTTTTTATATAGGGTCTGACGAAACTAAAATTGTACTGTTTGGCCATAATGACCACTGTTGTGTTTGGAGGAAAAAGGGAGAAGCTTATATATCAAACATCAGCTCTAGGACAGCTTGGCAGCTTGGTGGTGAGCACTGTTGCCTTGCAGTGTTGGGTCCTAGGTTCAAATCTCCCAACTGACAACATCTGTAATTTGTTTGTATGCTCTCTCCATGTTTGGGTGGGTTTATTCCAGGTCTCTGCTTTCCACAAAGTACTCACACTCTAAAAAAACAATAATAGGTTAATATGGAATTAAGATTGTGACCCTCAATGGGGTCAGGAGCCAATGTGAACAATCACTGTACAATGCTGTGGAATATAACAGCATTGCATTAATAAATAATGTATCCTAAATGTGATATGTTTCAGTTGTGCCATATAAAAAAATGTGGCAATAAAGAACAATTACTTTATGCTATGTCGACATTCGAAAATTGCAGTCTGCTTCATTTTACTTTGAAGGTTGCAGAGTATTCAAGTTATGCATACGTTTCTAAAAAAAACACCTGTATAAGAACAAAAATACTTGAAGCACAGCCAATTTCTAAAAGTCATATACATAAATATTTCTCAAGACCTAAGCCTCTGTAGTAACTAGGTTTATAACTGTGATGGCCTCAAGGAACAAGCTTTCAGCATCAACTACTGTTGACTACTACTTCACAGTAAAACAATAAGATTCAAATGATCTTCTTTGCCTTAGAAATTGTAGGCAACATTTGAGTTAAACTATCTTTCCATTATGTCATCCACACCTGTGTTGTTAGGAAATGGTCCCAAGTCTACCACCTTCGTACTACTAACTAATGGAAAAAAAATGTTAGTGATTGTTTTATTTCTGCACAGGATGTGCAGGACAAAACAACAGCTGTATCATAATCAAGGTTGCCCACTCATTTCCCTTATGTTAAAAAGGAGGTCACCCAAGCAGACTTTTTATCTTGTGGCTAAAAGAGGAAGTGTATGTTGTTCCGTGATCGCTTGTCCGTACAATGGAAATGTCAGCGGGGAAAGTGATGTTTGTAGCCTTGTAGGATCAGAGAAACACTTGGAAAAAAAATAGCTACAGTTGACCAGTATCTGTGCTTGCCACTTACTATACTTACTATAATCATCTGTGTGAGTGTCCAGGATTTTGAAGTTGACTGCTATTTCTTTAGATATTTGACTGATTGTCTACAAACCCCAATGGTTGTCAAAAATAACGCTAAAGTTGATTGCAATCTATAATATCTCAAAGGTTAGAAATTTGGAGTGTCTCCAACTTGTAGTTCTCCAACATATAAACATTCTTGTTCTAGCTGCTGGTGCTAATCAAATTACCAGGGGAACAAGCCAATATTATTAAACCGTGAGCAATAGCTACCCAACAATGGGCCCCCATGTAGCAACGTTTAGGTCTAAAACTCACTCTTTTCCCCATAAAAACCATGGGAAAAAAAGGAGTTTTAGACCTAAAAGGTTCATACATGGGCCCCCAATTTTTTTAAGGGAGTATAACCACTATGTGTCGGGCCCCAAAAAACTGTGTATATCACATTATAGCCAAACCATACAACGAAGAGAAAAAGTGTGGTGGTGAAATGCATGTTAGGTCATTTGCAAGTACAAATATGTGAACCATGTAAAAATATGTGAAAGTATGAAAGAAATTACACAACACACCCTTATGCATTTTCAATAGGTATAACATTCAGATTTTCATATCTGGAACTAAAGGCGAAAGAGACCAAGCCATAGCGCTGCTCCCAACTGCAGCACTGATGGGGTCGGGGCCCCCTTTTCCTTTACTTTCCCGATATGAAGAGGAAGGGTATCTTTTCCAAAACACTTTTTTCACAGTCGGACTTCAAAAAAATGTATACCTCATGAAGCCTGTAAAATGGAGAATCTTTTTTTCTTTTGTTCAATAAAAATCTGGTTGTTATACCTTTTTAAAACAAATAACTGTGCCATGGAATTTCTTTAATATTGGTCTGGGATTGGATATCCATCCATTGAGCACCTGAGATCCCTAAAATTGTGCACCACCTCACTACTCTACAAATATATGAAAGGACAGTACAGAGATCTCATAAATTATCTTTTTACACCTTGACCAGCAACCATGACAAGAAGGCATCCTCCACATCTAGAGAAGGGGTGTCAAACTAATTTTTACCAAGGGTCACATAAGCATTATGGTTGCCCTCAGAGCCGTGTGAACTGTACCACCACATGTGAGTTACTAAACAGAGCAGTGTGGAGGCTCCAAAGATAGTGCCTGCTCCATGTGCAAGCGCCGTTACTTCTGCCAAGAGCTTGCTGCAACCTCAGGAGAGAGTGGAAAGCTGGTCCTTCTGCATTCAGACCTTGTCCATTGCTGCTCACCCTGTCTAAGCTCATGTGAAATCTGTAAAATGATGTGGAGGGTTGGATTTGGCCTGCAGGCCTTGAATTTGATAAAAAATTAGATTTAGAGAAAAGATGGTTTCATCATCATTGATAGGGATTCCCTACTGTTAGGCCTCGTTTACACGGCTTATTTTGGGACTGATTACAGCCGTATTGCACGCCGTATTTGCGCTCCAATACGGCTGAAATCAGTCCCAGTCATTACGATAATCCACAGTTCTCATAGAGAACTGTAGATTCCGTCTCTTCTCCCCGCTCGGCGAATACGCCGAGGGGGGGAGAAAGTGACATGCACATTATTTATGGCGTGTTCGCACCGTGAATAATGAGTGTCTATGGGGCCGGGAGTGGCGCCCCCGCCCCGCCCCCGCTGCACGACAGCCAGCGTAATTGCGGGGAGAAATCCATCCCCGCAATTACGTTGGCAATAACCTGTGTGAACATTGCCTAAGAGCAGCAAGACTTTGGAACTTGCTGTTACAAGAGGTTGCAATGGTAGATTCATTAAATAAATTCTAGAAGGGTTTGGATACCTTTCCTGAAAAAAATATTATTACAGGTTGTATTTAATAGATTCTAGAGATAGGACATCGAGCCAGATATTTATTCTGATAGCCATATTTGGAGTTTGGAACCCACTCAGAGGGTTTTTTCTTCCTCTGGATCAGCACAGATAGAGTATAGGTGGACTGATGGACCTTTGTTTTTTTACAACCTTTTCTACCTACTCTGTTCCCAAAAATAAGACAGCGTCTTATATTAATCTTATATTAATTTTTGCTCCTAAAGACGCACTAGGTCTTATTCTCGGGGGATGTCTTATTTTTCCATGAACAAGAATTCACATTTATTGTTGAACAAAAAATCATAATTTATTAATATACTGTAGTCGTGTCACCAAAAACATCAGCATACCTGTCATGGGGGCTGGCGCGGGTGCCGTTGCGCCCCACGGCCATCCCCCTTCCCGCAGGGGGACCGGCGCAGGTGCCGCGGCGACCCGCGCCCACCCTGTGCCACCCCAGGTCCGGCGCCTAGCCACTTACCCGTCCACGCTCCGGTGTACGCTGCTCCTGCCTGTCCCGGCCGCCACGCGCGTACCCGCTCCCTAGGGTGCGGGGGCCGGGGCGGGGGGGGTGGGGTTTTTAAAGGGCCAGTACGCCCGGAAAATTGGGGGTTTAAATTGCCGGGGGCGGGTTTTTTTTTTAAGGTTTTTAACCCCCCACCCAATCTCTGCCAGTTTGTTGTGGGGCCGGTTTGCCTAGTTCTGATTTTGGGAAAAAGTCCTGTTTGATTTACCGGTACCAGTCTTTTCGCTACTTTTTCCCGGGCCTTTTCCCTGTTTGCCGCCTCCCCTAAACCGTTGCCGTCTCTGATCAAAAATCTCTGCCCCCCGGGCCCTGACCTTATGCCTGTCCCCGACCCCCGCTTTTGGTTTCCCCCGATTCTTGCCTGCAGAAACCCCGGCCGCCATCGCAAGCAAGTCACGTAAAGGGTATCGACATGGTAGCCTCCCCGCAGAAAGGGTCCTTCCCGCTTTGCGGCGGGCTCTGGGGGGGAATAGGGGGGGCAAATTGGCCCTCCGCCCCGGGCGGGGCCTTAACCCCTTTCCCCGACATAGGGGTAGGGTTTACCCGCTAGGGAAGTGATTTCCCCGCAAAGGGACATTCCATACGCCCTGGCGACCCGGGGGGCCCTTTGGGGGGCAAAGCCCCGCACGATCGAAAACAGGGGACCAGGGGTTTAAATTACCGTTTGGCCGCATCCCGAAATCCCCCCCCGGGGCCTGGAGGGGGGCCCCGGCCCGCGGGTGTTTAAACCGTTCATTACCGCACCCTTTAATGGCTGCGATAAAAAAAGCCGCAGGCGGGGGGTTGAGCCCCCCCCCCCTTTTCCCCGGGCGGTTTCCCCGAAACTATATTTCGGAAAACCGTTCCCCTGCTATGATCCGGGGGAAGTGAACGGCACCTTCCCGGGGTCATCAGTGACGTCACCATCCCCAATGCATTGGGGGCATGGGACAGGCGTTGTCATGGAAACCAGAAAACAGTACAAAATATTTGTGCACGGGTTGCTTTCCCTAAAAAGAAATTCTGATGATTGGGGTTAAAGAAGATAAAGTGAAAAAAATGAAAAAAGAAAAAAATTAAATGTCAAAAAGTAAAAAAAAAAATTTAAAACACAAACACTAAAAAAAATTTAAAAACAGTAAAACCCCCCCCTTTTTTCCCCTTTACAAACGCCAATCCCCCCAAAAAAAAAAGATCAAAAAAAATAAAGTACCCATTTTTGGTTATCCCCCGAAATCGAAACGCCCCCAACCCGATAAATCTGTAATTTTAAATTTTAACCCGTACGGGGGGAACGCCTTAAAAAAACCCAAAACAAAAAACGTCACGTTTTGCGTTTTTTTTGAAATTTCCGGCAGCCCCTTTAAAATTGAAAAAAAAAGCGATCAAAATTCAAAAAGGGCCCAAAGTTGTAAAATTAAAAAATTCAGTTTTCCCGCAAAAAAAAAGTCCATAAAAGTCTCTTTATATGGAAAAATAAGAAAGTTTAGGGCTTCGAAGACAGCGTTGCCAAAAATTATTTTTAAAACAAAAAAAAAAACATTTTTTTTTTTTTTAAAGGTTAAAAATTTAAAAAACTTTTTAAAAATTGGGAAATCCCCTTTAATCGTATCCCCCCCAAAGAGAAAAGTTTAATGGTCTTGGTTTACTGCCAGGGGAGCGGGGTTTAAAAAAATAAAAAATAAAAAACATACTAGGATTGCGTAATTTTCTTAAACCCTGCCCTTCCCAAAAAAAAAGGGGATTTAAAATGATAAAAAATTTCCCTTGCCCCCCCAAAAATTTTCCAATAAAAACGTCAACTCTTCCCGCAAAAAAACCCCTTCCCACGTCCGTACACAGAAAAATAAAAAATTTTTGGGGCTCTCAGATTTGGGGCGATGAAAAAAAACGTTTTTTTCCTTTTTTTGAATAAAGTTTTATTTGTGTTAAAAGCAGTAAAACTTAAAAAAAAATAAAAAATTGGGAAATTACCTGAAAATCTTTAATCGACCTGATGATAATACTAGCGTCAGTTATATTGCAGGGTGACCGCTTTAAAAAAAATAAAAAAAAAACCTCCCAGGAATGCTTTTTTGTTAAAAATGCCTCAAAAAAACCCTTTTATAAAAAGTTTAAATGGGGCATATGCCCCCCATAATGGTACAAATAAAAAAAAAAAAACTCCCCCACAAAAAACCCCCCCAAAGAATCATTCCGTTTTACGAAAACTGAAAAGGGTTTTTGGCAAATCAGAACAAAAACAACAAAAAAACGAAATTTTTTTTATAGACCAAATTTTTTGGTAAAATAATAAAACATAAAAAAACTATATAAAATCAATACCATTGCAATTGAAATCGACCCCCATAGTAAAGATATCCTATCATTTATATTTGCAGGGCAAAAACCTGTAAATTAAAGCTCAAAAACAATGGCGGTTTTTGGTTTTTCCCCCTTTTTTCATAGCCCAATGAAAAAAAAAAGAAACCCTTTTTTAACCCCTGTCCCAACCCAAAATTACAATCCCCCCCTAGAGGGTTTCTTGGGCGTGTGATCCAAGAAAAAGGTTAAATTTTAGGAAAGGGTTTCCCCCTGTTTGGTATTTTTGGGGGTTTTGGAAAATTGGCATGGCCCCCCCAAAATCTTTTTTCCCAAAACCAAATAGCGTTTCCCCCCCTTTTCCCCCCTTGCCTTGCCCCAAAAACAGCAGATTACACCCACATGTGGGTATGCCGAACTTGGGAAAAAAATTGTGTAAAAAGGGTTTTTTGGGGGTTTTTTTTCCCGGGGATTCCTTGAAAAAATTAAAAATTTTCGCTAAAATTGCAGATTTTTTGGAAAAAAAAATTTTTTAAAAAACTTTTTCACAGCCAAAATTTTAAAATTTTTTGTGACACCCTGTGGGGTCGAAATGCCCACTAAAACCCCGGGAAATTTTCCCTTAAAGGGGGTGTAGTTTCCCCAAATATGGGGTTTTTTTTAGGGGCGTTTAAAAAATTTTTGGAAAACCTTTAGGGGTGTCCGCAACCGAAAGGGCCCCCTAAAAAAAAATGGAATGAAAATGAGCCCTCCAGACCCCCAGTAGGTGCTCCCCCAAAACGGGGGCTTGGGGGTTGGGGCCAAAAATGAAACTAGGGCCACATAGGGGAAAACTTTTGAAAACGGCAAAAAATTTTCGGGGGTTTTAAAATTTTAATTTGGGTATTTCCCTGTTTCCAAAATTTACCTTTATTCTTGTGAACAATTTTAAAAAAATTTTTTAAATCTAAAAAAAAAGAAAAATTTTTAAAATTTAATTCCCCTTTGTTTTAAATTTCCTTGAAAACCTAATGGGTTTAATAAACTTCCAAAATGGGGTTTTTGGGAATATTTTAAGGGGGTAGTTTCTTGGGTGGGGCTTTTTAGGGGGTATCAAAACATCCCGGCCAATCAAAATACGTTAGAACGGGAATGGTTTTTAAAAAAAATGTATATTCAAATTTTGTTAAAAAATTTGAAAATTCTACTAAATTTTTTAACCCCCCTAAGTCGTAAAAAAAAAAAAAAAGCTTTTAAAAAAAAATTTATGCCAAATTTACAGCGACATGGGGTTTGATGCCAGTTAAAAACTATTTTTGGTGGAAAAACAAATTTTTATTACACCCAAAATTTTTAAAATTTTAAAAATTGGAAAATTTTTTTCTTTTTTTCCGTTTTTTTTTGATTTTTTTTTCCACAAATAAAAAAAATTTTTTTTTTGGCCCCAAAAAATTTTTTTACTATTTTTAAAGCAAAATTTGTAAACGGGGAAAACATCTCTGAATCACAGGGAAAAAGGGTTAAAGTGCCCCAAAAGTTATTCTCACATAAAGTAAAAATTTGACAAAATTTAAAAAAAAAGGGCTCTGTAAGAGAGGAAAAAACGGGCTCCGGCGGTGGGGGGTTAACTATCATCGCTTTTCGGTGGTCCAGCGAATCCCACCCCAACCCTCACAATACCCAGCCAAAATTTTGACTTCCATTTAATAATTTCTTGTGATCTTTTTCCCTGTACGCAACATGGTAGAAAAAATTTTTGATCCCCCGGGATTTTTTGAACAAAAAAACTTTTTTTCAAAGCCTCTTACCTTTCCCCTTTTTCAGGAACCCATCTTTTTAAATCTCCCCCCCAAAATCTGAGTTTCATGGTGATTTTCTTGTGACTCCCTTTCTTTTTTAGAATCATTTTGCCCAATTTTCTTTTTGTCTAGTTTAGTATTTTCCTTTTAAAAGAAACCTCTCTTGGGCCAAAATAGCCCCCACCCAAAAGGGAAGGACCCCTTTTAAAAAAAATTTCTAACATTAATGTTAAAAGCGTGGAGGGGGCTGTAGGGAATGAAATGTCGAAAAGGGCTTATTTTCAGGAGGGTTTATATTTCTAAAACTTGAAAAAAAAAAATTGCACTTGATCTTATTTTCTGGGAAACAGGGTATGTTACTATGTTTCCTAGAGTTACTGTTTTTGTATGATCTGATTGGGGGGGGTCGGGGTATTTTCTTTTAAAATTTATTTGTTGCAGTGGCCCCTTTGCATGAATTTAAAATTCTTTATTTTAATATTTTTGTATTTTTATGCACTTGCTCTGGTTCTTAACCCAACAATTTTCCCCTATGAATTTTTTGTTGCTGCCATTTTGTTTTGAAGTGTTGTAATATGTTTTTTGTGACAACCTTCATTATCATATTATGTCATAATAAAGTACTTATGAATTATTGTATTTGGTCACATGCTGGTCATAATGGTCTTCTTTGATAAGCCTAAAGGGACACTACCATCAAAATATTTTTTTTTAAAACATTGACAAAAACAAATGCTCCTTAAATTTTAAAGTTTTTTTTTTTGTATAAAATTTCCTTCATGTAAATTACTCTCCCCGACTTTCCCCTTTTTGGGCTTTGAAGTTAAATAAATTTAACAAATTTCCCCAAAATCAAAGAAGAACCCCCCGCTCCTCCTTTTTTACAGAAAAAGATTGTCATATTTTCCTTTTTTTGTTTTCTTTGGGGTTTTAGTTGTCCCCGTTGGAGGGGAAAATAGGCAATCATTTTTTCCCTTTTCCTGCTTTTTAATGAGAATTTTGTTGAGTTTAAACACAGTGAGATAGTTTGCCATGCAAATTAAAAAATTTTCTAACACGCTTTGGAAGGAAAAAAATTTTTTATTTTAGAAAATTTTGAAATAAAAAAAAAAAAATTGCCAAAAATTGAAAAAAAAAATTTTTTCCCCCAATATTTGGGTTTTAACAAAAAAAAATTTAAATTTTTAATGTAAAGTGTCCTTTTAAAAAAACTTTTTAAAGGGGTTTTTTAAAAGGAAACATCTCAAGGGCCGCATGTTTGAAACTTCCCCAGGTTTAAAATTCCCCTTTTTTGCCCTTTAAACAACCATCAGAGCGTCCTTTTCATTTATTGGGGGTGCTCGGAAAAATTTAAAGGGGAGCTGTGTTTGGTTGCTTTGGGGAACAAAGTGAGATTTAGACCTAGACAGTTTTCATATATGTGCCCCTTAGGCCCTTCAAATTTTTTTGTTAAATTTTAAACACAGCATTTTGGGAGTGGGGTTTTTTATGTTTTATTAAAGGGTTTTTTGGCTTATTAACTGTGTTATTACATTTAGGCCCAGGGGTGATTCTTTTTCATTTCAATTTTAAATTTTGTTGGGGTTTTTGGGGCTTGTTATAAAAATCCAAACCCCTGCGGGAAAAAGGGAAAAATTGATTGGGTCTTCCATTTTTAAAAAACAATGCTAGTGGGGTTTGTGGAAAACTTGCGGGCATCTTGGGAATAACAATAGCCCCCTTTAAATAAATTTTTGCAGATTTTTTCTTTTTATTAGTGACATATGTTAGTTTTTTGCATTATGGAAAGTGTGCAGTGTATCTGCTTCGATAGACTATGTGACCTTACAGGATATACATAACCCATTCACTGCTGTTGCAGATTTTAGGACATTCCATTAAAATGAACTAAAGGGCCTCTAGCTATATAGCGGACAGCATATAAATAGCTGTATTGTGGGTTTCCCTCTGTAGGGGTGAAAAATTTGGGCCTGCTTACCCGGTGTGCTTCCCAAAATTCTCATCTTACTGCCCTTTCCTGGGATTTTCAAATTATTAACTGTTGAATGTCATCACCAAAGTCAATTTTCTTTAGGGTTTTTGCCCCAAAATTTTTGGCTCAATTCTTGTCATGTTAGGGGTTTGGGGTTTTTTTTTTTTTTTTTTTTTTTGGGGGGGGGGGGGGGTTTTCAGGATAACCCGTTTCTTTTTGTATTTTAACCCAATTTTCAAAAAAAATGGATTTAAACATAACATAGCAAATTTATTTATTTCTTTAAATATTAATTTGAAATTTTTTGCAAATTGAGCACCCGTAAAAACCCTTTTTTTAGAAGCAGTGGATTCCCAAATTTTTTAAAAAGACAAAAATAAACTGTTGTTTTGTTTAAAAAAAAAATCTGTTTTGGTAATATTTTAATTAAAAATGGTGCAAACCCCCTCTTAGGGTTAAAGTTTACAACACGGTTAGGGTTCCGGGGGGGTTTTTTTTTTTCGGACGGAATTACGCCACAAATTTTTCTGAAAATTTTTTAAAAAATGAACAAATTTGATTAGGGATTGTTTCCAAAGTAAAAAACGCCCCCCCGCGTTCAAACGAGGCGTTTTTTCCCCCGTAGGGATTTTCGCCAAAGTAAATACGATCGTTTAAAATTTTTGTTCCCCCGTAAATTATTGAGGCGTTCTTTGCAACGAAATCCCCCTAGGAAAAGGAAGGGGAAAAGTAAATTTTCCGCGAAAACCCTGCCACAAAAAAGTAAACGGGATTTGAAATTTTAAATTTCGGGACGTAAATTTTGGGACGTTTTTTACGTCCCGCAAATACGCCCGAAATAAAACTGTTTTTAACTTTGCTTAAATGATATTTAATACATAATTGTTGAAATGTTTGCGTAAAGAAAAGTTTTACAAGTGTAAATAAGATGTATTTTTGGGGGGTAAATGGTGGGTTTGATATACAGTAAAAAATGTAAATTTTTGCAGCCGTAAGGAAAAAACCAGGGGAAAAATCCCTTGAGAAAAGGGGGGGCCAACAGGCATATCATAGCCTGCCTTCCCAGAAAATTTGTCAGTTTTGAAATTTTAGTTTCAAAAATGGGAGGTTTTTTTCACCAAATTAATTTAGAGTTGGGTTTGCAAGCAAAAAGGGGGCCATGTGACCCCAAACCCCGCGTGAAGCAAGGCAGGGCGGGCCATTTCTTTCCCGGGCCCCAAAAAAACCAAAAAGGAATTCTAATTTTTAAAAAAAATTGTTAAAAAGATAAAAGGGTGGGAGAAAAAAGGTTTTTGGATATAGAGAAGAAAAAAAATTATAAAGGGGAAAGGGGGAAGAAGTACAATGGCCCCCCAAAAACACCGCCAGTCAATTTGGCTCTTTTTGCAAGGCATGGGGAAACACCAAAGTCTACTGGGGTATGTTTTAAATTTTAAAACCTAGTAAAAATTTTTCCGTGAAAAAAAGGGGAAAAGGGGCCCAAGAAGAAAACCCACTACTCCTTCCCTTGGGTGAGAAGTAATTGGCCTTGGAAAATTAAAAAAAAAGCAAATAAGAAATTTTTAAACCCCTCCCTATGAAGTACTGTGAAATATAAACATGAAACTATAACTGGACAAACCTTTTTGTTTAGCTTTGAAAAAAGGCTGCCAAGATCCCCAAACTGACTATTGTCTTTTTTACCCCATTCAACAATTTTGCCCCCACAATTTCCCCGCCCCAACCCTGACTGGCAGGATTCCCAAACCCAAACCCCTGTTCAAACCCGTGTCCTTCCCTTTGCAACCCTTTTTTCCCCCAACAAATTTAAAAAAAATTCATGGCTTATAATCAAATGGTCAGATGCTTGACCTTATATCAAACATACATATTTGTATCGATATTTGATTAAACTAAAGCAGTATTATCAACTCTGTTGGCCGAATAGCAAAATTTTTTATCTTGTGCAAAAAAGAATGATTAGATTGATTGATCAGATTTTAAATTGCTCTGGTTTGAACCCAGTTATTTCCAATCGCCATAAGACAAATAATCTCCAATAATCACAGTAAATTGAAATCAAGTGAAATACAATCTAGTGTGATGACTTTACTTACTAGTGTATTAGTGGTGTCTAAGGTTTTGCTTCATGGAGACGTTTTGAAGTTCCAGTTTCCAATTATAACTTTTGAGTGACAGCTGCAGTCCACAGAAGTGAGTTATATGCAACTTAACATATTCCCCATGGACTTCAGATAGCTTCATAGATAATGATGGAAAGTCACATTCCAAAAAATGTACTTGGGAAGAATAATTCTCTAATGTAGAGTTACACAAAGCACCATTTGAGAGCTCCAATTATGGATCTGCAGGGGAATTCACGTGCCCCTCGACACACACACAGGCGGACACACACACACACTACCCTAGGCATGACCCTGCCATGCACTTGAGTTCTAACTAGATTAATTCATGTACCAGAGTCACAGAGCTTAAGGCTACCTTTCTGATGAATATGGAAGATTGGAAATGATGTGCTCAAGTGCCATTGACTGAGAAGCATTGTATTTTAATATTCTGATATTTATGCACTTGCATGCAGAGAATAATTGTGGCTTCTCATCATGTCATTCAGTGCATTGGTCCTGCTAGGCAAAACACTCCTTGATTAAGGCAATTTACGCCAATGTTGTCTCCATCCTTTGGGCATCAAAGGGCATCTAAACAGGAAAAACAACAATGCAGGGGACTATTAAATGGTTTGAAGTTTCCAGTAACTTGTCCGTACTCTCACGGTCTAAATTAGTCACTTAATTTTGAAGTAGACTAGCCACTTACCATAGGAGAAGTGATGTGGCTGATGTTGTTTTCTTTGTTTCATATTATTTGAGTAATTTTAAAGGGGTTTTCAACTTAATTTAAAAATAAAATAATAGGCTGCCCAAATAAAATGTAAAAATCTCATACTCACATTCCTCCTCACCTCTGTTACAATATTTGGCCAAATGAGAAATCACTGCTGCAACTGCTTATTGGCTGAAGCGGCCATGTGCCACTGTCTTACATCACTATAACCGCCAATCAAAAATACCGGACCAAACAACAAAAAATAAACCCACCACAAAGGTAAATGATAACAGAATAAAAATGGTGCACATGATTTAGAATAATATATTAAAAAAATACATGTGTATTTTTTAATATATTATTCTAAATCATGTGTACCATTTTTATTATCCTCTTTTTTGATTGAGTTATTTTGATTTGGGATATACTAACCTGAAGCATTTTTGGCACTTTTTTGCACCGCAATTGTTTATTTTTGTATTTGTGTTACTTTACTTTCAATAAAGAAATATTTATTTTATTGGGTAAATGTAGTTTCGTTTGGCGTTGTAGTGTCTTACATCACTGTTAAGAGCTGTTCACTTCTGAACATCTGAATTGTGATGAATATCTGAAGTGTGATGTAAGGCAGTGGCACGTGACTGACAGCTGCGACAGTTATGTCCCATTCGGCTGGAGACAGAAAGAAAACAAAAGACCCTAAAGAGACTCCTCAGGGCCAAGGATGGAATGGAAGTGAGGAGGAAGTAAGGCGAGCAGTGAAGTAAGGCGGTGGCACATGACCGTGGCAGCCAATCGGCAGCTGCAGTGGTGACGTCCCATTCGGCTGTGGACAGATAGTATAAACAAAAGACCGGAGAGAGACTCCGCAGCGCTAGTGCTGGAACAGAAGTGAGGAGGAAAGTATATTGTTGTTTTTTTGTTTTTTTAATTTGGGCAGAAATATGTTAGGATTTTATTTTCAAATAAAGTGGAAAACTCTTTTAACAGCAAATTTTGTCATAGTGAAGCAGTGAATGGGAGTATAGAGAACGCTTAGTGAATTCTGTTTTCACCAGTTTTCAATTGTAAATGATATACTATATCTCTTTAATGCTTATATACAGTGCAAATTAGCTTGTTTAGCTCCCTTTAGATAGCACAGCCTTCCAAGTATAGTGTTCTCAGTTGTGGAGAAATTTGAACTTCTCAGTGCTTACCTTCCAAGCTGTCAGCAGAATACAAGGAGTGCTTACTGTCAATAAAGTGCAAAATACAGCCTTTAAGCTGCCTTCAAACATTGTTGAGTCAGCTAAAGATGGTTGATAATAATGCTATATTAAAAAATATATATATTTATACAATTCTTTGATGTATACTTCAACATGGTGTGAAAAACAGAATCCCCTAAAATACACCTCCTTTTTCCTCAAATCAGATATTGCTATTAGGATCCATAGGATATAACCATGAAAATGCAATACTGAAGATAAGGGTATGTAAATAGACCAAAGTGATTTGTCCTGACAAGACACTTGTACTGCTATGTCGCCCTTTAAAGGGGTGTTAGTGTTTGAGCTGCTCGTGCTGTTCAGCTAATTTTCTCAGATTGAGTTTGAAATCCAGGGGCGTGTCTCTCCTGTCAGCAGGCGTGTCTCTCCTCCCAGGAGGCGTGTCTCTCCTCACTGAAGAACTGTGACATCATCATTTTGTTTGAAGCAGGGGATGCAGAAGGTTGTCTGGATATAACAGCTCTGTAGCCTCCTGCCTGCTTATGTCTGCAGCCTGGAGGCTCCAAACTCCAGCAAGCACCTGTCATATGTCTTAGTTTACACACAACTGAAAGCCAGCAGCTGTTACTTCTAGTGGTGTTCATCCAAATTGTACTGACAACAGGCAGAGACCTTTACTCAACTACAAATGTCAGCTTCAAGTAAAGATTTCTGCTTGCTGTCAATGACATGTGAGTGAAAACAATGGGGGTAGAAGCAAATCAGCTTTGAGAGAATGCCCTGCTCAGCTTGGGCTGGTGGTGCAGAGGTAGAGCAGTAATAGACTATTGCTTTTACAACGAAGGGGTTTGGAGTTCTAGTCCCTCACAGGGTATATTTTTTCCCCCTAAATTCTACACATATGTAGAGAGACCTAAACTATATATGTCAATCTCTATAATGATATATATAAACATACAACGCTCCCCTATATCATTTCTCATCCCCCAGAATATACAGTATGCATTGTATCACATATGTTGGAAGTGCTTGGTGTGACTACTGTGACAATGGGACACTATATAGGGGATCTTTGTGTGTGTATATGAATAAAATTATAGATGTCTACCCATATATTTTCATATCTTTACATATGTGTACAATTTATAAAAGAAAAAAACAAAAACTACTGATGGGGTTTGATCTCCCAACCTCTGTCTTGCAGACTTGATCACCTAAGCACTGCACTATTCAAGCAGCTTATGCAGACATAGTGTTGAATCCTTATGTTATACACTACAGGTGATGACGTCATAAGGAGGCAGGGCTTGCATTCGATCTGAGGAACAGAACGCCTTCTTTTCCAAGTTGCAGATTAAGGTCTGGATCTGTGTGGAGGTTAATAAACCTCTTGGCACACGCCCCTTAAACAGCCATTAATTGACCAGTACATTGTGCCTAAATCTGGGAGATGTACATAGAGCCAGCAGACCTTGGTTTCACTATCGATTTTAAACAGCTCAGAGGGAGTAAAACAAGAGTGTGCAGGCAGCCATCACAGCGCAGGGGGCGTGGACGGTGCGTTTCCTGTCTAGGGGCGTATCCCAACAGGTTGGATGAAATGTCAGCCAGCCAATCACAGTGCAGGGGGCGCGTCTAGGGTGTGATAATCGACCAGGGGGCGTTCTGACCAGCAACAGCAGAAATAGAAGACAGATTTAAAGAGATGCTCATATCTTCTAAACCTAGTGACAGAGGTAATGCAACCCAGTTACAAAAGTGCTGATTATTACTGTCCCCATAATCTTAGACATGATCTTTGTAACGATAAAACCCCTTTAAGGAGGTTGCCCATCAAACCAGAAAGAAAACAAAAAAAGATTCCCACCAGGCTTGCCTGAATCTTTATTTATTTCCCTGTAATATTTCCAGCGTTCCTTTGTCTTTCCTTTGATAGCCTCTCTTCTTTATAGCTGAGCAGAAGCATTTCCTGTTTAAAAGCTGTTTCCTTTTGCCCTCTAAACCTATAAGCCCCATGATCCTTTGCTGTGCTTTGTCTATATTCCTCCCTCCCAACCTCAGTGTATATCCCTTGTAAAGTCTCAGTGTATATCTCCTGTTTCCTTGTTTATGTTGTAAGCTTTGGGAGCTAGGACCGAAAGGGTGTGGCTTCAAAGACTTCCCTGAAAAAAGCCAAACCTCTTTGGTCACCTGATCTCCTGGGCTAGACATAGATCTTTTTCCTGTATGTAGAGACATACAGAACTACTGAGTTTTTTTGCTGTCAAACAGCTGATAAAGAACTGTGCAAAGTCCACAGAAATGTAATAAAAGTACATCATAAAATAGCTGAACTTTGGGAGAGATGTTATTTAGAAAATATTTAGTTTCCAATGGAGAAACCCCTTGTAATGATGTCTTTAAATACTAGGACTGAAGGAACGCCTTTGTAGACCCATATTGCTTTCAGTGGATAAACTTAGTCCATTAGTAGTCAACATGAAGCAAAAAAAATGGAGAACAGTTTGTCTAAAGTAGTTGGAGGATTATACTGGAAATAGTATCTATTACATTTCATGCTAAAATATTTAGGCATTTGCTTTGCTGTAAAACCTGGAGCGATACATTCCAGAGACCCTGAAAATATCTCCATATAAACATGAGGTTCAGTCATTCTGGGCATAATTTAAGAGTCTTGTATATAGCCTAGAGGACTTCTTGATTCTGTAGACTTCATAAAAACAAAGTAACAGTCCTAACCTCCTGGTATATTTATACCACATGAAGGCAGAAGAAAGCACATAACCTTACCTCCAGGTGCACAGGATTTGATAAGCAAAATGCAATGTTGTACAGCAAAGCTTGAAACTTGAACACATTTGGCCTAAGGATATATTAATTTTGAAACTATGCAAGGAAAAGCAATTTGATGATTTGGTAAGGTCATAAACAAAGCCTACAATATTACACTACTGGGATAAAAATAGCTACAACATTTTTGGCTTATTTTGGTTATTTTTCCCGTATTTATATATTTTTTCCTATTCCAGTTTAAGCCTAGAGCAATAATTCATTTGTCTCTATTTTATCACCTAGACTTGTTAAGGTTTTATGCTTCTTTCCTTGATCATGTCTTTTATTTCTTACCTTTTCCTGTGTAAATGTAATACATATACTAAAAGTAACTTCTTTAGTCCTCATCCTATGGCTTTTTGGTATGATTGGATAACCCTATTAGCATGGGAGCCACTATAAAGATCAGCTAATTGCCCTGATCCAACTGTCAAAACCCCAGGCAGAATCATCTGCCACCATTCCAATTGCTGCAGGCAAATGTATTATTACATGATGGCCATTCAGATAGCTATCCATGTAATATAAGGACTACAAGGGTTTCCCAGGGCAAGAGCTACTGTTTGTTAGCAGCTCACTACTCCGACTTGTAGATAGAAGTACAGAATAGGCACTGCCTCTGTGGCATCTGTAAACCCTTATACACCATGTGGACGGGGGTTGCTCTGATGGGACTACTCATTTATTATTTCTCTACTTTGGACTTGTCCTAAAAAGAATGGCATTATTTTGTACTAGAGCCTAGCTGTCAGTGTTGGACTGGGTGCTTGGGGCCTACCAGTGAAGTTGATTCTTGGGGCCCACAAGTGAAGTTGATTCTTTGGGCCCACCAGGGGAGTTGATTCTTGGGGCCCACCAGTGGAGTTGACCCTTGGGGCCCACCAGTGTTGATTCTTGGGGCCCACCGATGAAGTTGATTTTTGGTGCCCACCAGTGGAGTTGATTCTTGGGGCCCACCAGTGGAGTTGACTCTTGGGGCCCACCAGTGGAGTTGATACTTAAGGCTTAGCAATAAAAAGATTTTTCTTGGGGCCCAACAGTGGTGAAATTGATTTTTGGGTCCCACCAGAGGATTAATTCTTGGGGTCCACCAGCGGAGATAATTCTTACGGCCCACCAGTGACGTTGATTGTTTGGGCCCACCCAACAGCTACTTTACATTATTGTACATACTACAGAGGACTTTTTTCCTAGAAAGCAGCCCCAGGCCTGCCATGCCTACAGGCCCATAATGCACAGGGACCCACTGAGGGTTTCTCCTGTTCCCATGTAGACCAGTCTAAGCCTGTTTGCAGTAGAGAACCATTAAACTTCATCTAAGTAAAACAATATGGTGCTGTTTTTGCATGCATTCCCTTCGCTGCTTTATTTTCAACTTTTCTAATTTTACTTCTGCATGAAGATTATTTTCAACGTGAAAAATTGGCAACATACTGTGTGAAGTCTATGATGACACAAAAGGTCAGAAAGGGTTGGAAAGATCCCCTACTGCTCTTGGGGTGGATTCCAAGAATAGAAAATGTTATAACATATATTTTTTTTTCTGGAGCCCTTGACCCATTTAAAAAAAATGAAAAGAAATGCAGATTTCTCTATAAAGTGATCCTGTAAATTAAACCTGATTGCATTGGGATGTTAGGATTTCCTTTTAACTTAGGTTCTGCGTTTCTTTATGTCTAGAAGGAATAACAGAGAAGATGCTCCTTAATTGTTATTTCACGATGATTTACTAAAACAAATCGCTCTCAGGTCCTATTTAAAGAGTAATATCACCTAGCATAATAGACATTTATTATCTCAGGAATGACTCAAACTGTGAGAAATAAATGATCTAAGCATCACAATTAACCAGCTATGGAACACGAAGAGCAGTGTATAGTTTGTAGGGCATCTGACGCCACAGACAAAGTTACATTTCTTCTGCTACCCTATTTTTGTATTGCATTTGCTGCTAATAAAATCAGTTTTGCAGCAATATATTAGGTATATTATGATTGCACTTAAATCTTAGTCATGTGCAGAGTAAAAATAATACTGAACACACCAATATAATGTCACCTTGGTGGTTATGTCATTGTTCTTTATGATTAGAGCTATATATGGCTGATGGCAAGTAGCACTTGCTGAGTCAGCACATTTTCTACTGCTAAAAACACTGGCCCTCAAATACTGCAGAGAATTAACAGCTGCTGTCACCCAAGACAGGAAAAAAAACGCCGTCTGGAGAATGTACGAGACTCACCAAATTCAGGAATCTAAAACATGTAAATAAAAGCAACACATTTTCATTGCTGAACAAATTTACTGTAATTTACTGAATCATGAGAAAAATAGATACAAAAACAGCGAAAAAAGAGATCAGAATCCTTACAGTTTGATTAGGTTTAAACATGAATAACCAAACACCATAACCAAATACATTGCTATTCTGATTTTGTTTCCTTTCAGAGCCAGAGCAGTTCTTATCTCCTGCTGCGCACCACGTTTGGGTGTTGGAGTGTCAATGATCTCCATTCAGCAGGAGGGGCTGTTACCAACATTGCAGCCATACAGCTCTGGTTGTGAGTAACAGATCTCCTGCAACAAAGGACTGGGACTAATGAAACTTAAAATCAACGTGTGTCACTGACTTTGATTAAAGGGATAGTCTCCCCATGCTGTTTCACAGCTACTTCTGGCTTTAGGCTCACACTTCCTGGTTAGGCTGTAGATGGTTCTATAGTAGTGACGGATATATCAAGTTTGCTATTCCCAGCTGATCCTGTTACAGAGAAATGAGTGCTGGAGATTTGTAAACTGTAGTACACAAGGCTACTAAGCTCTAAAGAGTTGAAGCTTGTCAGTAAGTAATGTAAGCAAGCTCCTGTCTTTCATACCAGGAATGCAGAAGGAAGTGACGTCACCATCCTGGCCACTGCTGCAGACTGTTAGAACAGAAATAGGTGGTCGGTAAATTGGTAAGCTTAAGTGCAAAAGCAGGAGTTAAGATCTGCTCTTAACTCTGAAGAGAAGCAAAATCAGAACAGCAATGTATTTGATAATAGTCTTTATTTCCCTTATCCCATATATATTAAACTAATCAATGAAATGGGAAAACCCCTTTAACAACTCTATAGCTGTCTTCCCTGGTGTTTAAACCCTTCCTTTACCAATGTTCCTCTAGTGGAAATAGCTAAGAATAGCAGAGCTGAAATGCCAATCACTACTGCAGAACTGCCCACAGCCTGAACAGGAAGTGGGAGCTGGAAGCTGACTGTGAAGAGAAGACTCTATGAAACAGCCTGATGAGAAAATTCTTTTTAAGTTATTAGGGGACGTTCATGCATTTTCAAAGAGTATTTTTTTACTAAAGTACATGCAAATTGCATATGGATTTAGTGTCGTGTTTCGAATTTGCGGTTTACAATTCATGCCCATTGGTTTTGGATGCAGATTACACCACGTGCAGTACTCGTACAAATGTTGTGGCTGAGCATTGCATGGGGATTTTACCATACCCATTGACATCAATGAACTTCTATGTGTTTTCCACATGGAATAGAACCAAAAATGAGCATGTTCAAAGTTTTTTTTATCCATGTCAGTTTTGAAAACCACACACCATAAATACTTGTCATATGAACTACAAAGAATACGTATTATTGCGGTCAAAGGGAATAGTTTCATACAGTCTTAAATTAAGATTTCAGGTCAGAATTCACATGGAATCTGATTAAAAACCCTCGTTGTGTGGACAGAGTAAAATATAACAAGGGCTCAAATAAAGGAGCTACTACAGTGCTCTTACTCAAAGACCTGTTGTTCCTATTTCTGATCTTGAGAACAGTGGCTGCAAGAAGGCCATTGATTGACCAGGGGCCTTCATGGAAGGTATCCATGGTTCAGGACTTGGGTGCCTGAAGAAGCCCACATAGCCCTTCTGCATTATATTAGAAAAATAAATCACATTTGACAGTTGGCATGCCTGGTTACAGATTTTGTATCAAAGCCCAGGAGCTTAGTTATGCCTCTGAGCATGATCATACATGTGGCTGCACGGGGTGCATCAATAGTTTCCTAATTACAATCCCAGGCACCTTATCCACATAAAAACTTTCATGTGATTGAGGTGTGAATAAACAGAAAACAGCCCTTGTAAATTTAGACCCTCTTTAACAAAGGCCTGTTAAAATGTTATATACAATAATCAGCTGTAACATTTACACTATCTTTCCAAATATTTGCAGTGCCCTCTAGTGCCATCAAAATAGCCTAAACCCATTAAAGCATCAGACCTCAAAACTTTTTAAACCCGACCCCCACCGTCTTTTGATGTCGGGCATTTCAGGTCGTTCATCTGCAGCGACGTCTTTTGACGTTGCTGCAGATATCAGAGTTTGTGGCGCCCAGCGCTGCAGCAATGCTGAGGACGAGGCTGTACTACACAGTCCTGTTCCCAGTGCAGCTCCTGCAAGTGCTGGGAGTGGGGGAAACCTCCGCTCCCCAGTGCTTTAACCCTTTGATTGTCGCGGTTCGTTACCACAGCGCAATCAAAGGGTTTCCCTGCTCTGAAGGGTGATTGGGACTCCCAGTGACCCGACAGAGCCCGGGGAACTGCTCAGTCAGCCTGGGGACCTAGATAGCCCCAGGGCTGGGCTGTGTAAGAAGCCAGTGATCAGGGCAGACTGTGAGCTGCCCTGATCACTGCCTGTGCCAGACTGACACAGATTATAATGTATAAGCTTATGTGAATATGCTAATACATTACTAAGTGTAAAAAAGAAAAGTAACAGTTCTCCCTTCATGGGATTTAAAAAAAAATTTTTTTTAAAAAAAAAACATAAAGTGTAAAAAAAAAATAAAAAAATTTACTAAAAAATAATTGTGCATATATTACACAAACAAAACCTACACATATTAGGTATCCACACGACTGTAAAATTAATGTAACAAGTTATTAAGTGTGAAATGTGAATGGTGTAAAAAAAAAATCGAAACAGCAAAAGAAAAATTTAAAAATAATTGAAAAAAAATTCTATTATTTATAAGTGAAGTTAAACTATTCCCCCATAAAGTACAACTCGTCTCGAATAAAACGAGGCCTCATACAACTGTGTCATTGAAAAAATTTAAAAGTTACAGCTGCTGAAACGCAAGGAGGCAAAAACTAAAAAAAATGTTCTAGCCATTAACCACTTTTCACGCGTTCGGCTTAAGGGGTTAAAGGTGTCCCTTGGCATCTGGCACCAAGACATTAAAAGCAAATCTTGAAAGGGGTTGTCACACCATGCTGTTTCATTGAACCACAGCCAGCTTCAGACTCAAACTTCCTGCCCAGACTTTTGGTGGTTTACAGCAGTGATTGTTCTACAGCAGAGACCTCCACATTTCTCTCCCTGAAATGTGAAGGTATGAACAGACACCAAGAGAGGTAACATATAATGTAGATTCCTATCTGGATTGAGGTCACCTTGCCGATGGTAGATGGGCTTTTACAGTTTTGATCAAAAATATAAACTAAGAACCTCAAAATTGACATATATTTTTAAGTAGCAGAAATGCTTTTAAAAAAATTCCTATGCCCCCTTTGACTGTTTTTTAGTGCTCATAGAGTGCTGCTGATATTGTGTTTACATTGCTTTTGGCTGCCACACTAGCGCTGACCATATTTTTGGTTAGCTAAATCATCTGCAGACAGTTCTCCCTCATCACCGTAGAGTAGAATACTGGCTCGCTGGGAGCACTAGACATAGCTACACACATACGATATTCAGGACTCCTTGTGGGCGCTTTAAAGGGGTTGTCTCACTACAAGGATTGCCTTTTATGTTAAAGATCTTGCAAAAACAAGTCACTTTGCAATATGTGTCCATTAACAGTGTCCTACCTATTCAGAGATCTCCCCTCTTGTATGGGCTGCATCAGCTCCTCAGGTCGCTATCGCTACAGACCTGTTTGATCTATCCTGATAGGTTACCAGCACTGGTTGCTGTAGCTACAGACCTGGCTTCTACTGAAGCCTAGTAGAAGCCAGTAAACATGACCCGGAATTTAAAGTGAAACCAAGAAAACAGACCTGAGGTAGGATGAATCAATGTAGTGAGACAACCCCTTTAAGGATGGCTACATTGGTTGTCACCCAATATTCCCAGGAACAGTTACAACTAAAAGAGCCAGGTAGATAAAACTATTATAGGCCGAAGGGGTTTTTAGACTTAGTCAAATGTAAAAACACACCCAAGGTAATTTGGCTATGGATTTTGATGATTACTTAAGATAAATTAAAGAATGCAGCTCCTTACTAAAGAGATTTCTGCAATGATGACAGTTGTGAAGTGATCCAGCCACGCGCTACTGCTATTTCAGATCCAGCCAGGAGATCATTTGCACTGGACATAAGCAGATAAGTGTTCCCATTATACTTCTTTAAAAACTTGGCACCCACGACTACAACTGCTATGCAGTTATTTGCCAGCTGGTTAAAAAGACTTTTCAGTGGATCTGGGATATGGGCCCTGGTGAGGTTGGAACATTATCAATATGACCTAGTCTGTCAAGGAAAGATAAATGCAAGATGCTTTCCCTCACGCGAGCACACGAACTTGGATTTATGTAACAATTGATTGACCTCTTAGCTTCTAATAGCTGTCACTCACACAAAAGCACAATGTTAACAAGGCTGAAAAAACACATATTGGATTGTTCTGCTGTCTTTCATGGCAGCATTGCACGGCTCTTTTCTATACAGGATTTTGTTTTTGATGACTAGATTGTTTTTATATTTTATAAACTTAAATATTCAAAGATTGTTGTGGCACATGCTTTCTATGATCTGAAAAAAAAATAACATAATACACGATACATTACATAAAATATATTATATTCTAAATATACCTGCATTGTACTCAGAGAATAGACTTAGGTTACATAGCCCATTCTTATTTATGTAACCCCTTATGATTTAGCCTATAGAAAAACTCACTTTTCATGAATGTTTTAAGTATAGTGATTCAGTGTTGGTTATATTGCAATCTATGCTGCCTTTAGTCTATTAGGCAACATGTACTACTACTATTATTATTGATATTAGTTAAACTATGTAGTGTAGTGCAATCTATTAAAGATGTTCATAAAATAAGTCCAAGCAGACTTGGACCAAATGAGTGTTTGGGCATCCACTTGGCAAATGAGGTTCAATGTGGATAAATATAAAGTTCTGCATCTGGGTACAAATAGTCTGCAGGCACCATATGTCCTAGGGGGTGAAAAAGAGATTCGCTTGTTGAGAAGGATCTGGGCGTTCTTGTAGATCATAAACTACAGAACAGCGTGCAATGTCAATCAGCTGCCTCTAAAGCCAGCAGGATGTTGGCGTGTATTAATGAAGGTATAGACTCGCAGGGCAGGGATGTAATATTGCCATTCCACAAAGCCTTTGTGCAACCTCATTTGGAATATAATAAACAAAAAGAAAATGGAGTCTTATCCCAATAAAATATTACAAAATGTTATTAACATATTACATAAAATCACCAATGACAAATACACAAAAATTAAAAAAAATACAAAAAAGAGGAAAACCAATAAAAAAGGGGACACAGCGATGCATAGGTATCACTAAATGTAGTGGAGTAAGAACATTGTATACCACAAAGGATAACCAAAAAAAGGGTTTAAATTCTCCCAAAGTATCAAAAACCTTAAAAAAAAGTGCCCTTTTAAAAATTTTTTGCTATGTAAAGTAAAAGGGGTATAAAATATAATGATAATCACCACTATAAACTCTCACGAAAAAAACCCCCCAAAATAGAGATAAAAATAGTGAAAAAATAGTAAACAATGATATCTACATAGTCCAAATAAATCAATAGAAAATATGTGATGTAAAAATATTCCCCATATCTGAGGGGGAGGTGAAGATCGTGTACCCCGTCCGACGCTTTCGAAAATAAGCTTCATCAGAGGTCCTCTGATAAGACTCCATTTTCTTTTTGTTTATCATGTTCATGGGAGTATCTCAGATTTACATACGAGGGATTTCTGGTCCTATCTGTGTTATCCTCATTTGGAATATGCAGTTCAGCTTCGACCACCAGTTCATATAGGATGTGCTGGAATTAGAGAAAGTACAAAGACGAGCAACAAAAATGATATAGGTCATAGGGCATTTGGTTATGAGGAACAGTCTATAAATGGCCCCTACAAAAAGTATGGTGCAAAGCTGTTTCATGTAAAACCCCCAATAGAGACAAAGGTTCAAAACCCAAAGTAGACAAGCTTTTTTTTTTTTACTATAAGGGCATGTTTTGGCCACGGGTTTTGGCCTCGTCGAACCTCGCCGCAAACCGCGTCTCCGAGTGGGTTTTCGGGCGGGTGGGGGGGTTTGAGGCCGGCTTCGCCAAGGGGTTTTCCCCATGCAAATTATAGCAGGGGGCAGCCTCCCCCCGGGCCCCCCCGGCGACGCCCCGGCCGCCGCGCAGGCAATCCCCGCAAGAATTGCAGGAGAGTTCTCCCCCACGCGCGGGTTTCCTGTGGCCCGAAACCGGGCCCCAAAACCCCCCGGCATGTGAATATTAACGCGTTTCGCCAGGAAAAAATGTAATAAATGGGTGCGATTTGGGCGCGGGTTTTTTCCTGGGAAAACCGTCGGAATCCGCAGCCAAAACAACGCCCCAATCCGCCGTGTGAACAGGGCCTAAGAACTTTGAATCTGTGCAGTAGCCCCCTCAGACGGTGGTAACAGTAAGAACAGTTGAGGGCTTCAAGAAAGTTTAGAAAACTAAGTACTTAAAAACAAAAAATGTTAAAATATGTAACCATGTCAAATGTTGTTAGAGTAAAGATCTAGACTGATCACGACGTGGAATTAGTAGTGAAATATTCCTTTTCAGGCAACTGGTTAATTTCTGTATCGTTAGGGAAAAAAAAAGTTTTAAAATCCCCTTGACCCTCCTTCTTTAAACTTCTCCACCTTTTCGTTGATTGATGGACAGGGTTTTTTTATGGTATCTAAAAACTATGTAATTTGTTCTCTCAGTTCAAGCCTACTGACTCGACAATTTCACTTTCTAATTTTTTTCTTCAGCATGGGAACAATGCATTACGGAGGCTCATAACAGACTCTTATGCATTAATTTCCCTTTTACATTATTTTATAGTAGCTAACGGGGAATGACAAGAGTAACCAGTGCTTGAATGTATAGGAGTACTTACATTACGTTGTCCGCTTTCATTTAGTACCAACAACAGGCTTATAGAAAAATCAATCTTTATTACACCAAATAATACAAAACAATAACAATGAAACAATAAAAACCTAACAAAAAAATAAAATATACACAAACCACCCAACAGAATATTGTTGTATATTGTGTATATGTGGCTGTTGGGTGGTTTGTGTATATTTTATTTTTTTGTTAGGTTTTTATTGTTTCATTGTTATTGTTTTGTATTATTTGGTGTAATAAAGATTGATTTTTCTATAAGGCTGTTGTTGGTATTTGTTTGTTATTTACCTTATGGTTTCAATATTGGTTGCCCCGGTTTTTTGTAGGCTTAACGCTTTCATTTAGTGTATACATCAGGAAAGCTCCTGACGTGCTCGCTAACCTTCTCCATAGAGGCCCATTGTCAGATAGAGGCCTAAAGACTGTCTTGGACACTGGTATACATTAGAATACTTCATAAAATGAAGCATAGATTAGCATAGATAACTACATTATTCCATCCAGTGCAGGGGCAAAACTAACATTCATAGGACCCCATAGAAAAGTAAGACAGGTCCCCAACACCTAAGGATGAGACACTCACACAGCAGTATGGGTAGCAATATTTAAAGCTACATAGTGCTGTATATTAGAGAACCTGTATAGTAGTGGTTGGCAGCAGAACACCCCCAGTATCTACAAAATGGTACAAATTCCTTCAAGCTTTGAGTCCCATAGCAGTTGCTATAGCTGCTCCTGCTATAGTTACATCCATGATCCAGTGGATCCTGTACAAAAATGTATTTGTCAAACAGATACCATATTCATCTATGTAATATAGTGGTATGCAACACAGGCATCCAGGAGCTTTTCAATAACTTTTCATTACATATTTATTAAATGGATGCCATAATAACCTATGGTTGATGGATCTGTTATCAGATGGCATCTATATAATGCAGATGTCATGAAAAGCTTACAGTGTATCTGTTAAACAGATGCCATGTTAGGCTAAGTGCACACAGCATAGGACAAAATAGGACGGAAAACCGACAGCATTTTGTCCTCTGCAGGACCGCAGTTTTTGGCGCTGATTTGCGGAAAAACTGCGGTTGGTTTTTGCTGTCAGCCCATACAACTGAATGTATGGGAATCTGACGGCAAACCGCTGGACTCCAGTCTGCTGGTCAGGGGGCTCTAAAAAAAGTAACTAAATGTTAAAGGGGTTTTCTCACTACAAAGATTAGCTTTCAGCATAAAGGGACAGTTAAATAAAGATGTTTTCTAAATACAATGATCAATAAATTTTAATTTAGTCATGAGATAAGAGATATTTTATGTGCTCTGAAGTGCACACAGGTTTCTATGGTTACCTGGATAACAGACTGATGTCTGTTATCTGATTAGCTGAGAACAGCGACATCTGCTATCTGATAAGAAGATGGCGGGGATGTCGTCATCCCACTGACAGATCGAAGCAAACCCATTATATCTAACAAGGTTAGCTTCACTAAACAAAATGTGCATGTGCTGTGAGGACTGAAAAGCATGGCTTTACCCGTAATCTTGTTAGAGATAACAATCTCCTGCAATACCAGAGTAAGGGCTCACTAGAAGTTGAATATGCTAATCGCTGTTATAGAACCACCCACAGCCTTAGGAGAGTAAGTGTAAAATTGCTAAAACTCAGTGAAATAGTGTGATGAGAAAACCCCTCTAACTCACCTTGTAAGCATGCTCTGTCCCAGCGCATTTTCATCTGTCACATGACCCTGCAGCCAATCACTGGCCTCAGCCATCACATACCGATCATACAGAAGTACTGTGATTGACTGCAAAATTTTGTCACAGATGAAGGTGAGCATATAGCAAGTTTCAAATGTGAGTTAAGTGGGTTTTTTTTCTACTTTTAAGGCCTTCTACCAGCAGATCATTTTTTAAACGTAACAGACAACCCCTTTATCTGGAGGCAAAAAATTTAATGTGAATACCCACTAAAATTGGATCATTATCCTAATAATTTACCGATTAAAAAATTAGTTTACTAATGCTTAACGTTTATTATGTGTCAATAAATTATTAAAGGGGTTTTGCCTCAATCTCATTTCATACCTCCTGCATCCAGATCTTCAGCTCTGTGTGCTCAGAAGGGGGCGTGTGTGATTTGTTTGAATTGCATATCATGTGACCCAGCAGGATGACATCACCAGGCCTTTCCTCTCTGTAGTCAAAGAAAGGTCTGTTTATGTATAAAGCTGTGAATAGCTACACTGTAGCTCAGAGGTAACATTTTTGCTTTACAGCACAAGGGTCCTTGGTTCAAAACCCTGCAGGAAATTAACCTGTGGATTTTTTTTCTCTTTATCAATGCACATACCTGATTGAGGTTTCTTTTTTTTATTTGCACTGTTTGACTTATTACTAACTAGTTCAAAGGACAGGAGTAGAGTGACATCACCCGGGGTTTGAACACTCAGTAGCTGCCTGAGAAGAGAGGTGATGTCTGAGCATCTGTGAACAGGACTGAGGAGCTCCCAACCCTGGCCGTATCCCCTGGGGATGAGCTGTAAACAATGGATCACTGAAGGAGCAGCTAAAACAAAAAAAGGTGCAGAATTTTTAATAATGATGAATGGTGAAAATGTTTACTATTTCATTTTCAAACTTCCCACGTCAATTTTACTTTGTGGTAAAATCCCTTTAAGAATTCCTGTAGAAAAAGCTGCAGCACTCCAAAATAAAAAAAACAATTCCATGGTCAGGAAAGAGAAAATAAGGTGCGGTGATTCGGTCTTGTTGTATGACCTTTTTCAAGAAAGGTTACAAGAATTATAATAGTAATAATTTAATTATATAATAGGAATTCCTGTAGCTATGATCATTGATGTGTCCACCATGGTTATATAATTGACCTCGCTGAAAGTAGCAGGTGCAAGATTTTGACTTCACTGAAAGTAAGCTGCAAAACTTATTAAAAGGGTCCATTTTAATTTGAAAGACGTTAATTCTGCTTTCATTCACAGTGCAAAAAAGGCATGAATGTGCCAGTTTACAAAGATGTGCAAACCCATTTTTAAAAGACATCTCCAAAATTCCTTAACCCTCTGAGCCAAAAGCTTTGCAAGGGTCAACCTGTAGCGCTTTCTAACCACAGCAGAGGTCACTCTGTTTTCTGCCTAAGCAGGGGGTGGTAGTCAATGACCATTCTATACATTGTATGTTTATTATTCTCAATGCTTTTATCCTAGGCAGTCCACCATGCTTGCACCTTTTTGGTCTGCCACTGTCTTGCGGAGATGATTAAGTCATGCTCTGTATACACCAGAACTGTGACAAATTGTATACATCTTCCTGCTCTGGTCTTTATAACTATCAGAATACATTATGGAGGATATGTGTAATGAGCCTATCAATAGAATGGCTCATTGAATAAGCTTATAACAACCATAACTAGAGCCACATGTAGAACCTTTATTTGCTATGTTGCCATTAAAGGGAACGTGTCATCAAAAAATGAGGCATTGTTTAAATCCCATTTTTATGTTAAATACATTTTATAGAAATTTTAGTTTTTTTCTTTTATTTTTCATATCACTTTCAATATTTTTTAATAATTCTTAAGTCTTGCAGTTTTCACTTTGGCCACTGGGCTTTGTTTGCACTGCTTTAACATCAGTCAGAGAGATGCTTTACAGTAGCTTCATGTACATAGAAGACTTAAGACTGACTCAGTCCCATTGACTTCTGAGTTTTCTAGTCATGCTCTGTGACTTGTGAAGAAGTCAGTGTGCAGGGAGGTCAAAGGGTGAACTGTGACCATCTCCTCTTGTGACTGGTGGATCCTGTGTTATATATTCACACTAGTGTCTCCTTTCAGTTTGACCCTCTTTGTGCTGATAATGAGCAGACTACTGAGAATCTTTCTGTACAGAACAGGAAATGTCAGACAATTATTAGACTTAGTGGCCAAAGAAAGTGAAAACTGCAGGACTTAAGAATTATTAAAAAATATTGAAAGTGATATGAAAAATAAAAAAATATATAATCAAAAATTCTTAAAAAATGTGTTTAACATAAAAATGTGAGTTAAACAATAAGTCATTTTAGATTACACATTCCCTTTAATACAAAACTGTATCTCTAGTGAGTCACGCGAGTTTAATAGCTTCCACAAATCTATATACAACAAATCCATTTCATGTGTTTGGAGCCTGTTCTTTTCAATACAGAAACCTGAAGTTAAAATATCCTGGAAACACTACATTAATATACAAACCCCCATCCTCACTGATGCCAGTTAGGCTTGGATACAATCCACAAATAACTGATTGCAATTGATATGTGGGTTAATGTTTTCATTTTTTTCTCCTGGACCTCCGGATACCATGCAGTGAAAACTTTCATTCAGAGTCAGGAAATCACATTTTCTACAACATGTAGTTACTTTCCATATGGTGTGCCAGTGAATGAGACCACTGTTTTCCCAGACTACAACATAGGGAATATTTATTTGATTAAGCTTAATGGTGTACCTTCGTCTGTAACAAAAGCAAGATGTCTGAGCAGGAGATGAGTCAGTTGCAGATTGTGGGAATATAATTAATAACTAATAACTAACTAATATAATAACTTTTATTATTTGAAATCATTAGTAGCATGATTTACAGGTTTTACAAACCTTCAGCATTCATGTAGCTCTATTAGGATCGGCTGGGAAAAGCAGAGATGATAGACCCACCCACTGACTTACTAGGAAGAATGAATCTAAAGCTGCCTGTGGCTATGTAAAACAGCATAATGAGACAACCACTTTAAGTGAACTATAAAACTTAAACACGACACAAAGACAATATGTGAATACTGTACTTTCAAGTGTAAATTGGGACTTTGTAAAATGGAACTTTGTATTACTGAATTGGCATTGCCATAATCTTGTATTTTCCCAATATGGATTGTTGAATTTGTAGCCATAGAGACTGTAGGAAATATTTTACATACAGTATTTTCTGTGTAATAACCAACCCCAATATTTATCTCCCCTGAGCAGTTCGGCAGTACTGCTGTCATTGCGCACGTTTCCGCCGTGAAGCAGCAAGGCACGGTAGGGGTTAATCCCTCTAGTCAGTCGACACACCCAGGGAGATGCCGGGCTGATGAGCTTAGAAGTGACAGCTCAGCTCCTAATCAAGTCAGAGGGTGTCGCACTGGCCAATAGGAGGACCCGTAGGCCGCACCAATCGTCTGCTGGGGCGGGCTCTGGGTTGCTTATTTAAACTCCCTCATTTCTCTCAGTCTTTGCCTGAGAAAGGTTTCCCCTTGCTATTCCTGTGTTCCTGTTTATATTTTCTCTTCTGGTTTCTGACCTCGGCTCGCTTTCTGACCTCGCCTTTGCCTCCGACTTTCTACTGCGCTTCTGACCGTGTTTGGACCCCGGCTTGTTTATGACCGTTCTTTTGGCTTACGTTTCTTGGCATATACGTTTCCGTACTGTGACTACTGTTGGACTTTGTGTTTCCCTGACGGCCCTGCACTTAGCAGCATAGGGGCTGTCGTCCAGTTGGGGTCTGCCGCCTAGGGCAGCATGCCAACTAGGCAGGGACAGTGGGCTGGGTGGCAGTCAGGGCCCACTGCACCTCCTCTGATGTGACAACTGCAGTAAGAAACGCATGGAGAAAAGAAACATGTAACAGGGTTTAGTAAGATCAGGTTCCAGCATAAGGCTGATTAACCTACTTGCCAGGAAGGGTAAACTAGGTGTAAACTAGTGAGGTCGTTACTAATACCAACAAGTCCTTTCACTTTTAAAGTTTGACAACATTGCATCATTACAAGTCACTACTGGAGCCAAACAACGAGCCTAGTGTCTCCCATTTTTGAATTGTGGTTTGATTGTTCAGTTGTTTGGGGGCACATATATGTGGAAAGGAAGCTACCTTTTATGTGACCATTCATGTTGTTGGTAGTTTAAGCTTGGATATCCCTTTAGGGGAACTTTAATTTTAGGTGTTGAAATAAATGAGTACATCAAATGGTCCAGATAAGTGAGTTTGACGGAATAAGTGTAGCACGGGAGAACTTTCTGCATAATGGATTAAAAAATGTAATAATCAAGGATGAGAGTTATAGGGTAATGGCTGAGCAAAGTGCATGAGTTGCTGCTCTGAGATGAGAGCTGAAATGTAAAATTGTGTATTAATGTGGAAAGCTATACAGTGTAGGGGTCTAATATGTAGCCACAGTTCCAACTCAAATGGATATGATAAAATGATTTATTATATGGTATGAACAGGACAAGCTACACCAATCTCTGTTCTGTTTATCCACTGTCTACATTTCTTGGTGGATACATGTTTGAATACTTTATGCTTCTTATTATATTGTATATGTTGCTATACTCGGACCCTCACTGATTGCAAAATTCCAAATTTTGTGATGAAAAAAATGATCTTCAGTTATTGCCAACACTTATCTAGTGTGGGAGGAATGTTCATCTGATGATTGCTGCTTCAAATTATGCTGTGACTTTTTACTGTAATAGAGGAGGACAGAGCTGCTTTATGCCTGTCTGCTGGTTGGGGTTGGGCTTAAAATAGAAAAAAAATCAACTCACTTTGGAAACCAGCTCCCTTTCAGTGCCACCACTGCTCCTCTCTAATGATGTCATGATCAGTTATGTAAGCCTGTAGCCAATCACAGGTCTCAGCGGTTTCATAGTTATTCCTAGACTGCGTTCAAATGTTCAGCTGTTTTGATGGAATTTTTGAAGCCAAATTAAGGAATGGATCATAACTGGAGAACACATATGAAGGAAAAATGTTTAAAATCCATTCTTGGTATTGTCTGCAAAAACTGCATCTAAAAAATGAAACACTTGAATGCAGCCGTATAGGATGGGACAGCTGAGGCCTGTAAATGACTGCAGGATCCTGTGAATGATGAATGTGATGTAATCAGCAGGGAGCACCAGGAGAGGTGATAATAGCCCCTCCCCAACCAGTAGACATATATATATATATATATATATATATATATATATATATATATATATATTGGACAACCCCTTTAATTTTGGCCTCTAACCTGTTTACATGGCAACAGACCGCACACTGTGAAATATGTCCATGCTCTGAGGCACATTACATTCATAGATAAGTTGTGTTATCATTTAATCATAAACAGTCTGCAGGGGAACTAAAGAGGTTGTCTCACCATAGGCTTTCACAGTCCTCTTGAGCTTTTTCTCTCTTCCAGCTTCAAATCCAGAAGCAGGTCTCTCCTTCCAGTAGGTGGGTCTGTCCTCTCAGTAGGCGTGTCTCTCCTCCTAGTAGGTGTCTTCCCTCACTGAAGTCTGGTGACTTCATCATTCTGTGTGAGCAGTGGAATGGAGAGGATTTCACAGCTCTGCAGACCTTCTGCAATGGTCAGTTCTCATGCCTGGAGAGCTGTCACCTTCCTCCACAAGCTCCTTGCAACTAGAACATCTCCATTGCTGTAAACAGTTATACATAACGTCCCCTAATATTACAGAAAGGGACATCTTGTCATTGTGTCTAACAGAGTGTATTATATGTGTGTAATATGGGTGGGGATAGCAGAGTGTATTATATGTGTGTTATCTGAGTGGGGGAGCAAAATGTATTATATGTGTGTTATATGGATAGTTGGAGCAGAGTGTACTATATGTGTGTTGTATGGGTGGAGGTAGCAGAGTGTATTATATGTGTGTTATATGGGTGAGGGGAGCAGAGTGTATTATATGTGTGTTATATGGGGGGAGCAGAGTGTATTATATATGTGCTATATGGGTGGGTGGAGCTGAGTGTATTATATGTGTCTTATATGGGTAGGTGGAGCAGAGTGTATTATGTGTGTTTTATGGGTGGGTGGAGCAAAGTATATTATATGTGTGTTATATGGGAGGAGCAGAGTGTATTATGTGTGTTAAATGGGTAGGTGGAGCAAAGTGTATTATATGTGTGTTATATGGGGGGAGCAGAGTGTATTATATATGTGCTATATGGGTGGGTGGAGCTGAGTGTATTATTGAGTGTGTTTATAGGGTGGGGATGTGGTGATTATATGTGTTATATGGGTGGGGGGGGGGAAGAGAGTGTATTATGTTGGTTTATATGTGTAGGGGAGCAGAGTTTATTATGTGTGTTATATTGGTGGGGGTAGCAGAGGGGTATTAAATATGTGTGTATATTGGGTAGGGGAGCAGAGTTTATTATGTGTGTTATATGGGTGGGAGGAGCAGAGTGTATTTTAAACATCTTCCATAAAAGTGTAAGTAAAGAATTTTGCAACCCATATTTAAGATATGCAATAATAAACTTAATACTGAAATGCCCAGCTTGTTCGCTAGATGGTAACTGCTTGTTATAGTCCTAGAGCAGGAATGTTGTCTTGTTTAGTTCTTTCCAACAAACGCATTCTGTTGCCTGTTTCTTTTGACAAGCCAGACAATCAGAATTTTATTACACCATAGTTTTTCCAGAAGGTCATTAGAGGTAATAGTTACATTCCAAGTCCCGTTGCATTTTATCCGGAGGAGACCTGTTTTTTGTTAAAATACACTGAAGCGCATCAGGTTAGCTTAAAGAGATGTCATCATAAAATGAATCCTAGGAAAGTCATTCTTAAAGGAATATTGGATATTCAAGGCATATGGATAGTATATGTGATAATTGCCTGATGGCTGTGGGTCCCACCTCTGAGAAGAGCACCTATCACTAGTATGGGCACCCGAATGTCTCCGTTAAGAAGGGACAGAAAGTCAAGCTTGCCATTCTTTTCCATGGCAGCCAAACAATCAATAAAAGGACATCTTTTTTCACACTACTACTACCCAACATTTTTGGCTTTTACTTATGTACAGTCAGTATTTTATAAGTGTAAAATTTAAAATATATATATATATATTTAAAATATATATATATATATAAGAGAGAGGAGAGAGAGAGAGAGGAGAGTAGAGAGAGAGAGATGAGAGAGGAGAGAGAGGAGAAAGAGGAGAGAGAAGAGAGAAATATATTCATGTAAATCGGTAGTACTGGGTTTGCTCTGCAGGCACGGTTATTCTGTAAGTTATTATACTGTTCGGAATTATAAATTCAACTGTTTCAGTGATGTTTAACCTGGGGATGCTGGAGGCTTCTGAGCAATTTTCCCATTTGCCCTTTCTATAACGTAGCCATGATTGTAAGCTAACTTTATAAAATATAGAATTGCATCCATTTGTTCTGATTATTACCATGTTACATAATTTAGCTGTGGAGGAAAGAAATATATGTCTGTTACTAAAAGCTTTCATAATTACATAAGTATAACGAAAGTTATGCTCAGGAATTTCTTTTTTTAGCCAACATCGTAGACTATTCAGTCTGTCAAATAAATTTTGCCTGAAAAAGAACCTATTGTATGTGTAGCCATTTACAAACCTCAAGACCATATGTTTTCAGTCAAAAATGAAACATGAAAACTTGATGAAATCCAAAAAAGCAAAAGTAAGGGGTCAAGATCAATTCCACCACAATTCTAAATTATCTTGATTTTTTTTTCTAATAGGCATAATTCACAATAAAACATACGTTAATCAATAATCTTGATTTGGTGCTAACTAGATGGATGGATGGATATGGATAAATTAGATAGATAGATAGTGTAGTAATTAAAATAGTTTAGATAGATAGATAAGATAGATAAAAATAGGAAATGTAGAGTAGAATAAGAATGATAGATAGATAGTAAGATAGATGATAGATAGTAGATTAGATAATAGATAGATAGATAGATAGATAAGATAGGAAATGTGAGACAGAAACAGACAGATTAATAATAATAATAATAATAATAATAATAATAAACTCTTATTTTATAGCGCCAACATATTCCGCAGCACTTTACTTTTTTGGAGGGTGTAGGTACAAACAAAAGACATAAATTGCACATTGAAAAGCTACTTACAGATGAGACACAAGGTATGAGGGCCCTGCTCACAAGAGCTTACAATCTATTAGGGTGTACGGGAGAGACGAAGGGTAAGAAGTGCTAGATTTACAATGGTCCAGCCACGTGACATAAATATGGGGTTGTTATACGTAGAATTCGGATGAACCTGCCACCCAAACAGTACATCTATATACAGTTAAGTGCCAAAAATGAGATGAGGGCGCTAGGGAGTGTGAGGCGGCAGGGGAGGAGGGGGGGTAGCATTAGGGATTCTGGTAGGCCAGAGTGAGAAGATGTATTCTCAGAGAGTTCTGAGTGTGCCTGATCGCCCGCGGTAACATGTTCCAGAGAACTGGTGCTGCACGTTTGTAGTCTTGGAGACGGGCATGGGAGGTTCGGATGATTGATGAGTGTAACCTGATATCATCAGCAGAGCGGAGAGAGCGGGTAGGGTGGTAGACAGAGATGAGGGAGGAGATGTAGGGGGGTGTAGCGCTGTGGAGAGCTTTATTGGTGAGAGTGATGAGTTTATGTTGTATTCTGTGCTGAATGGGCAACCAGTGCAGTGACTGACAGAGGATAGAGAAGTCAATATAGCGGCTGGAAAGAAAGACAAGCCTGGCTGCTGCATTGAGGACAGATTGGAGAGGGGAGAGTTTGCACAGAGGGAGACCGATAAGCAAGGGGTTACAGTAGTCGAGACGAGAATGAATAAGAGCAACAATGAGAATTTGAGTTGTTTCCACAGTGAGAACCGGACGGATTCTGGAGATGTTCTTGAGGTGCAGGTGACAGGAGCGGGCAAGGGATTGGATATAAGGAGTGAAGGACAGATCAGAATCTAGTATAACCCCCAGACAGCGGGCCTGCTGCCTAGGTTTTTTGGTGGTGCCACACACTGACACAGAATGTGCAGGGGGGGGGTTGGTTAGTAGATGGTGAGATGACTAAAAGTTCAGTTTTAGTGAGATTTAGTTTCAGATAGAGAGAGGACATGATGTCAGAGACAGCGGACAGACAGTCACTGGTGTTTAGTAGCAGGGCAGGGGTGAGGTCTTGGGAAGAGGTGTATGATTGAGGGTCATCAGCGTACAGATGGTTCTGAAAACCAAATCTGCTGATGGTTTGTCCAATGGGGGCTGTATAGATTGAGAAGAGAAGAGGACCAAGAACGGACCCCTGAGGAACCGCGACAGCAAGAGGAAGAGGAGAGGAGGTAGAGCCTGCAAATGAGACACTGAAGGAGCGGTCAGAGAGGTAGGAGGAGAACCAAGAGAGAGCGGTGTCCTGGATACCGATGGCGCTGAGCATGTTGAGGAGGAGGTGGTGATCAACAGTGTCAAATGCTGCAGAGAGATCCAGAAGAAGCAACAATGAGTAGTTGCCTTGAGATTTAGCAGTGAGGAGATCATTGGAGACTTTAGTTAGAGCAGTTTCCGTGGAGTGTAGGGTGCGGAAACTTGATTGTAGAGGATCGAGAAGAGAGTTAGCGGAGAGATAGCGGATTTAACGGGAGTAGACCAAGCGTTCCAGGAGATTAGAGATAAAGGGAAGGTTAGAGACTGGTCGGTAGTTATCAGCGCAGGATGGGTCCAGAGAGGGCTTTTTCAGTAAAGGAGTTATAACAGCGTGTTTAAAGGAAGATAGGAAGATCCCAGTGGAGAGAGAGAGGTTACAGATTGTAGAGGATCGAGAAGAGAGTTAGCGGAGAGATAGTGGATTAGGCGAGAGTAGACCAAGCGTTCCGGGAGTTTAGAGATGAAGGGCAGGTTAGAGACTGGTCGGTAGTTATCAGCGCAGAATGGGTTCAGAGTGGGCTTTTTCAGTAAGGGGGTTATAATAGCATATTTAAAGGAAGATGGGAAGATCCCAGAGGAGAGAGAGAGGTTACAGATTGCAGTTATGTGAGAGATGATAGCTGGAGAAATAGACTGGACAAGGTGGGAGGGAATGGGGTCACTAGAGCAGGTGGTGGGGCGAGCAGTCAAGAGAAGCCTGGACACTTCTTCTTCTGTCGTCAGGTCAAGAGCTGAGAGTAGGCTGGGGGATGTGCGGAGAGGGACCAGATGGCTGCTGCTTGGGGTTTCAGATGAGATGTTTTTCTGGATTCTGTCAATTTTCTCTTTGAAGTGAGTAGCCAGGTCTTCAGTACAGAGGTCAGTGACCGGAGCCTGAGCTTTAGGCCTGAGAAGGGAGTGGATGGTGTCAAACAGGCGTTTAGGGTTGTTGTGTAAGGTTGCGATGAGGGAGGTGAAATATTTTTGTTTGGCACAATGCAGGGCAGTTTGATAAGTCCTGAGCATAAATTTGTAGTGGAGAAAGTCTGCAGGTAGCTTCGACTTCCTCCACAGACGCTCCGCACATCTGGAACATCGCTGCAGATGGCGAGTCTGAGGCGTGTGCCAAGGCTGCGGGCGTCTGACTATGGCGGTGCGGTGTGTGAGTGGTGCCAATGTGTCCAGGGTGGTGGAGAGAGTTTCATTATATTGTTTGGACGCCAGGGCAGGAGAGGGAGGAGATTGGGGGCAGTGAGGACTGTATGGCGTCTGTGAATTCCTGAGTGTTCATGGAGTGGATATTTCTGAACGTGAGACGGGCAGGTGTGTCCAGAGATGTGTGAGAATTGGTAATAGTTGAGGAAATAAGATTGTGATCAGAGGAGATTAAGAGAATTATTAAAATTAGAGATTGAGGAATGGTTACAGAAAACCAGATCAAGAGAGTTCCCATCCTTGTAGGTGGGAGAGTTAGTAAACTGCGAGAGGCCAAGAGAAGAGGTTAGTGAAAGGATTTGAGAGGCAGAGGGAGACATGGGGTCATCAACAGGGATGTTAAAGTCACCCATGATGAGAGGGGGTATTTCAGTAGAGAGGAAGTGAGGGAGCCAGGCAGCAAAATGATCCAGAAACTGGTGGGGTGAGCCGGGGGGTCTGTACAGAACCGCGAGTCTGAGGGAAAATGGCTGAAAGAGTCTGAGGGTGTGGACCTCAAAGGAGGGAAAAGTGAGTGAGGGTGCAGGAGGAATGACCTGGTAAGTGCAGTGTGGAGAAAGAAGTATGCCAACTCCTCCACCCGGCCTGTTCTCAGGTCTGGGGGTGTGGGTGAAGTGTAGGCCGACAGATAGATATATAGATAGATAGATAGATAGATAGATAGATAGATAGATAGATAGATAGAAAAGCTCCCACCTCTTCAGTGGTATAACGTGAAGAAAGTGATCCATTATTCCATCATTTCCTTTGTGACCTGACAGATTATAAAACGTCTTGCTCTTGGTGTGATCCTTGTTAGTCGACCACTCCTGGGGAAGGTAAAAATGATCTTGGATTTTCTCCATTTCACACAATTTGACTGTAGATTGGTAGAGTTCACACTCTTTAGAAATGGTTTTCTAGCCGTTTTCAGCCTCATTATAATCAACAACTCTCCTTCAGAGTTTCTTAGAAACCTCCTGTGTTAGTCCCATGGTACATATACAAACGTACTGTATGCTGTGAAAACCAGACTGACAACAATACTGGTTTTCCCAATGAAATAACAATTTCTGAGCACCTTCTCTTATAATTCTGTATTGTGTGGTTTTCCTGAATCTGATGTAACATCACGTGAAATGTATGCAGAAATATAGAAAATGGTTCACAAACTTTCAAGCACAACTGTATTTCTGGGTGGCAGGTTCATCCACTTTTTTATGAATACTTCCCCATATTTATTTAACATGGCTGGTCCATTGTAAACCAAGCACTCCACCCTTTGTCTCACCCACACACCCTAATAGATTGTAAGCTCTTGGTAGCAGGGCCCTCACACCTCGTGTCTGATCTGTAAGTAGCTTTTTACTGTGTAATGTTTGCCTTTTTGTCTGTTCTTATACCCTCTAAATTGTTATATAAATAATTCTATATAAAGATATTTATTATTATTATTGTTGTTGTTATTATTAATTTTAGATTTGCTTTTCGATTTGGCATTGCTTTCAGGGGCAGGTGAATATGATGTGTACATAACATCTTGTAGATTGTAAGCCCTCTCTCCCTCTGTTGTGCCAGTTGTAAGTCATTCATTGTTATTATTGTACTCATTTGTCATTATGTATGTAACCCCACTCGAATGTACAGCGCCATGGAATCAATGGCGCTTTAAAATAAATGTTAATAATAATAATAACATGTACACAAAATACAATTCTTCAATGCTACATTGGATCTCATGACCATGCAACATTGAAACTGCCACTACAGTAAAATGAGTATATTAAAGCCAATTATACAGGAAAAAATAATATATAAGTTGTACATCCCTTATATCATACAGGAGAGTGAGGACCACCTATAGAAAGGCACATTCATTTATAGCTATAAAATTGAGCTAAATCTTTTTACTTATTCAAGTCACATTATTATGACCACCAGAGTAATCGTTGTGTCCAGTACAGAGAGCAGCTAGACGGCCTGGGAATGATTAAATAAGGTCCTGACATATTGTAACAGGCATGTGGAGATATGCTGACTGCATCCCACAGCTACTGGAGGATATGTGGGGGAAAATCCATAGAACAGCTTAACGATTAGGGTAATCCCACAGATGTTTAATTGGGTTCAAGTGTGGTGAGCTAGGGGACCATGGTAGTACTTGGAAGTCTTGGTCATGTTCTTCCAACCAATGCCAGACATTCCTAACCACATGATATGTTGCATTGTCTTGTCAGAAGGTCCCATCTGCAAGGATTGGTTTAGAGTGCCTTTTCACATGGATGATTGGGAGCAAACCTTCCACAGACCATAATGCTGCTGCCACCAGATTGTGTTCTTCCAGCAATGGTTGCATGGTGTTTGTCCTTGCCTGACATATCAAAGTCTATATGTTTAAGGAGGCAGAACATGTGATTAATTTGAGAATGCAACCCTTTGTCAATCTGTGCAGGTCCAATTCTAAATATGTCATAAAAATTTAAACATTTTCTGCTGATGTAACTTGATTAGTAGAGGTGCAGTGACATCTGTCTGCTTTGAAGACTCTTACACAGCACGGTTCACTGAACTGTTGTTTTAGACAAATGTCTGATAGCCCCCTGGTCATTATGGTGGTGACCTGCTCCACTGTAGTGTGTCAGTCCTTCATAGCCAACGTACACTTCTCACATCAGTAGCACATGTTTGCAGTTTCCACATCACTTATTCGCAATGGTGACATTTGTTCATTAATGTTACACTTTTACAACAGCAGCACGGGAACAGTTCACAAACTGCACAGTTTCAGATATACATCTAGCCTTGGCCCAAAAGCTAATAGTCATTCCCCTTTGCAATTCTGATAAATCGCTCCTTTTACCCATGACAGTAACGCAGACAGCCTATCAAACATCTTATATACCCAGCAAGCTAGCTCATGACGTCTTTTATGAGCTACCAACATTGATAGTAAGAAGTGGTCATAATAATGTGACTCGGCTGTGTATATATGGTTAATTTCATTTGCACCTTATCGCGTATCCTTTGAACTAATGACAACACTAATGTTATCTTTTAACAAGTCTGGTGTAATGATAATTTTATTTTTTAATATAAGCCACTTAACATCCAAAGCAGTTGTAAATACAATGCTAGATAGGTTCACATTGAATGAAAATGTTCTTGCTGATTATTACTCTTGGCAGATCTGCATTTCAATGCAGTTTCCTGTGCAATGGTGACTTGGTGATTAATTTTTAAATATTTAGACATTTTTAGTGCATAAAAACTCTTTGGATTGTGGGTTTATCAAGCAGATTTGAAGTTCAATGAAAGGATTGTAATAATGGGTTGGAAAAGTACTCAGCAATCTTGGTGGATTCTTAAGGACTCTGGTTGGTTGGTTGAATGAATAAATGACCACACAGTAGAACCTTACCAGCAATTGGACATTTGAAGCATTTCAGAAATTCAGCTTTGTGTAGGGTCAAAAGATCCTGGGAAAATTGGAATTTAACTAGAACAATGCTTTAAAAACCCTTAGAATAGTTGAAGGACTCTTCTACATGTTCTTGAAGGTGTTGATGGCACTTGGAATACAGCAATATAAATGCTACCAAAAGTAGTCCTTTATTTCCTCTCCTAAGAATTGTATGACTATTACTATTTTAATAGTTGGATAGGCTCTTGCACCAGTCACTTTGCACTCATTAGCCCTGCCTTTGGCATCATAATTCTCTTGCATCAACATTTGAGATTATATGAAATTATGAGATCAATGCATAAAATTGTGCTACGTCAGGACGAAGGGTGTGGAAACATGTTGGGGTGATGTTTGTTTGGTAAGGTTCCCTGACTTGATTAATGTCTCTTATAGGTGTAAGATATTTAGTTTTAGGCTGCAATGTGGTATGTATCATTTTGCACCATTCATTGTACCTCATTTATGAAAACTGTCTAAGCGTAAGACTGTTCTTGTTGCCCACTGCAACCAATTAGAACTTATCTTTCTCTTCTTATACTGCTCTGGAAAAATAAAAGCTGCACTCTGATTGGTTGCTGTGGGCAATAAGGACAGTTTTATGCTTAGGCAGTTTTCATAAATGAGACCCTTTATCTATATAAGTATTCATGTATGAATTTTGTTTGATACGCTGTGGGGGTTCCACTGGAAATTTATTGTTTTAATCATTTTTACTGTATATAATTTGATGATTGAAATACTCACCAATTAAAGGGTTTGTGCAGTGAGTGAATATTGTTTTAAAATGGGGCCAGAGTGGGTAAAAAGGGAATAAAAGTTATACTTACCTGCCTGTCTCCCACCACTGTTGTTTCACAGCTCCCTGGGTATCCACGCCTCTTTGTTTCCATGCTTTGATCTCAACACATTGAAGGTTTTTGCTCCATTGTAAGCCTCTTCTGTATGTCAGAATGAGAACCCAGAAGTGAAGAGGAGTGGATCCCTGGGGAGCCGTGAACTGGCAGCCCCACCCTGACCCCATTTTAAATTAATTTGCCTGCACAACCCATGGGAAACTTGCAAACTAAATAATAAACATTTTCATCATTCATCATTGTTAAAAATTCTGCACCGTTTTTGTTTTAGCTGCTCCTTTAGTAATCCATTGTTTACAGCTCATCTCCAGGGGATACGACCAGGGCTGAGAGCTCCTCACTCCTGGTCAGACATGCTCAGACATCACCTCTCCTCTCAGGCAGCTACTGAGTATTCAAACCCGGGTGCTGTCACTCTATTCCCGTCCTCTGTACTCCTTAGTAATTAGTCAAACAGTGCAAATTAATAAAAAAGAAACCTCAATGAGGTTTGTGCATTGATAAAGAGAAAAAAAAATCCACAGGTTTAGTTCCTGCAGGGATTTGAACCAAGGACACTTGTGCTGTGAGGTAAAAACTTTACCTCTCAGCTACTCACATTGCTTTATATAAATAGACATTTCTTTGACTAGAGAGAGGAAAGGCCTGGTTATGTCATCCTGCTGGGTCACATGATAAGCAATTCAAACACATCACACACGCCCCCATCTGAGCACACAGAGCTGAAGAGCTGGATGCAGGAGGGATGAAAGGAGATCGTGGCAAAACCCCTTTAAATTGTTTATTACTGTGGTAAATACAGTAAATGATTGAATGACATCCTTACCATTAATTGCTGTGATTTTGTGACCAAATAGTAAATATTTGTGACCAAATAGTAAATATGCTGCTGCAATAACAATATACTTCTGCTTATCCACTTTATTTCCTCATTATTGTCTTCTTATATACACAGTTTGGCATCTACTTGTGCCTGAGATAAATATAATAGGAAAAACCTGACCTGAGATCCGACATAGAGTCTTAGGAAGCCGCTTTCATTCGGACAATAAGTCCTATATAGTCCAGGCCATACGAGACAACCAGCTCACGGTCATGTCCATGTAGTCCAAGCCGAATTTTTATCTATCATGTTTAGTAAATACTTTTCAATAAGGAATAAACATGCATTCATATTATATCCATGTGTATTCTGTTACATTTGTGTTGGATGGCATATTGGCTTTTTAATTACTCTTATCACAGTGTAGAAAAGGGCTGACAAACTCAGGTGCATTAGGCCAAATCTGGCCCACAGTGTAATTGTATTTGGCCCACGAGTAACGGCCAGGCAGTGTACAGAGGAGAAGAGGGAGAAGCCAGGAGCGGTCGTTACACTGCTCTTACTCAGCCTCTCCCCCCTGCACAGAGCAGAGAAGGGACAACATGGCAGGAGAAACAACTCCAACAGCAGGACCACTGATAAGGCACAGCAGGATGAAAGATAAGAGGAGCTCACAGTTCTTTCTCAGCCCCAGCATCTCTGCAGGCAGCAGGGTACTCTAAACCGAGATGTTGCACCGTGCAGCAGATAAGAAGCTCTGTGAAGACCACAGGACACATTGAGTTAATGGACTACAGTCAGTACAAAATTAAGTGGGCAGTTAACTCTTTCTCTGGCCCTAAGAGCGTACCGGGACATAAGGCAATGGGGGAAAATACACTTGAGGGAAAAATAGTGTTCTGTCATGCCACAGCCACACTGAAGGGGATGATCATCGGGACATATTTCAACCAGTTGGTGATCAGGCTACAAAAACTTCATCAAGTTTAGACATTTCTTGACTAAATATGAAGTTGGCCTGCAACTTTGTCCAACTTTTTGATTTTGGCCCACTGTGTATATGAGTTTGACACCCCTGGTGTAGATAATCTGTGCCTAAAATTCAAGTATAACTAGATGCCCACTGACCAATGATTATAAAGGTCTGGTCAGTAAACATCTAACTCTGCACAGATATTCTTGAACATTAGCCACTGAGAAGGCAAGGATGGATTTTTACTGTCCCTGTCTTCTCGATCGTTGTGTATGCGGCCCTCGATGAGCACTGTATATACAGATAAGCACAAAGCCTTCTAGTATTCTACTTTCCTGTGCCGTAGTCACATGACTACCAGGGCTTGGTTACTGCATGAGCTGCTGGGTCTTATCAGACCCAAATCAGCTTTGCAGTCACTTTACAGGGTGGCTTCTTTTTTGCTGAATTTCCCCTGTAACTGGGGCTAATATATTTCCAGAGGTAAATCAGCAAAAAAGAAAAAAAAGGTTATATAACAATGTCTTTTTATGGCCTTATGGAAGGAACAATATATAAAATAAAATAATAATATAAAACACACACAAAATAAAATTTTATTAAAGAAAACAGTCCAAAACACAACTTTAAAGGGGTTGTCTCTCTACAAGGATTGCTTTTTATGTTAATCTTGAAAAAACAAGTCACTTTGCAATATGTGTCCATTATCAGTGTCCTACATATTCTGAGATATCACCTCTTGTATGGGCTGCATCAGCTCCTCAGGTCACTACAGCTACAGACCTGTTTACCCTCTCATGATAGGCTGCCAGCACTGGTTGCTACAGCTACAGACCTGGCTTCTACTGCAGCCTAGTGGAAGCCAGTAAACACGCCCCTGAATTCAAAATGAAACCAAGAAAACAGAACTGAGGTGAGATGAATCAGTGTAGTTAGACAACCCCTTTAATTTAAAAATCCAAAAACACTTTCTTCTCTCATATTCTAAAAAGATTCTAATGAAAAATTACATTAAAAAGCAAAATATATTAAGAAACAAAGGAGAAAAATTTACAGATAACACAGCACTAAAATACGAAATCTGTTCTAAGATAAATCAAAATGTGCCTGGTCAGGAAAAGGGGTAAACGGCCGGGTCAGGAACTGGTTAAAAATTTGGGCTAGAAATATATTATATTCTGAAAATCTAAACCCCGCACTGTAGAGCAATAAGGGTTATACATACTAAATAGGAATAAAAGCAGAACTGTAATGAGTCAAACTTACTGGTTGACAAAGTAAGAACAGAACAGAACTGAGAAATAAAGGCGAGCTCCATTCTTTTGCCCTGAAATTATAATCTGACATTTTCTTTCATGTGGACTCTGCTTCCATGTGTAATTGTCTATCTTTTATTTAAACACCCAAACAGTCCATAGCCATTAGCTTTGTTTTCTTTATCAATAGCCAGTGCACCGAGCATTTGAAGCCAGAGAAATCAAGCCTACTATCTGTCAGCTGCACAAGAGAGAGGGGAACCGGGCCAATGTTATCAATGCACTTGAAATAGGATTGTCATTAATACCTTTTGTAAAGCAGCTTCACTATTCAGAAGCAGCCAACCTTGTCTGTGGATGAAAATGGGCACCTGATTACATTGGAAGGAAGGTTAATTATATTAAGGGAGAAATGAAGTTGGTGCTGGAAAACCTGGCTTAATTCAGATAAGGTTGAAATCCCACTGTCTATTTCTGAGTATATCATTAAGTCATCGGAATGCAGTTCTCTGTTGTACATATCACAGCAGTATGGTTTTCTGCAGAGATGCATGGAACAAGACAGTAGAAAAACAAAGGGCATCATCAGCACAATTGCTCGGTTGGTTAGCACCGTGGCAAAGGATAAGAATGCGACCAGAGCAAGGCAACATCTGTTTGGAGCTTTTATGTTTCCCCTGTGTTACTGAACTCTCTTTTTGGAACTTTTTTCTCCGAAACACATCAGTAACATGCTCAGATTAATTGGCGTAATATAAAATGGACCTTTGTATGTGCACAATTTTTCAGCCTCTCATATTTTAGATTCTTTAGAGTAACCAACCTTTGTACATTCTTTGCATTGCATTCTCTCAACCAGCTTCATGAGGTAGCCACCTGGAATGCTTCTCCAATAACCTCAAGTCTCCTGAACACTTGTTGATTACTTTTTTCACGCTATGGTCCAACTTATCCATAACCATGTTTATTGGGCTTAGGTCAGGTGACTGTGAAGGCCACACATTACTTTCCTCTCATAAGGTCAAATATTTCTTACACAGTCTTACGATTTGTTTTAGATTATTGTCCATTTATTGGCCAACTAAGCTCAAACCAGGTGAAATACCAGACCACTCCAGAATGCTGTTGTAGTCACTGTGAGCATTAGTTACATAGTTAGTAAGAAAGACACGTGTCCATCAACTTCAACCAAGGGTGGGGAAGATGTGGGTGAAGGGAGAGAGACAAGGACATTAAGCAGAGCCTCACCACTGGTTAATGCCCTGGAACCCACAAGGCAAGAACCAATCTGCTCCAGTGGAGACCCTATCTCTGACCCCAGAGCCTCCACCAGCCAGGATCCAGAATTTTACATAGCTACGTACGCATTAATATTCTTTAGTTCCAGGTAGGTATCTAAGCCTTTCTTGAAACTCCCAACTCTTCCTGCTGTGACCTGCTCCTGGAAGGCTATTCCACAGATTCACAGTTCTTACAGTGAAGAACGCTCTTCTCCTCTGGAGATTGAATCTTTTTTTCTCTAGTTGAAGGGAATGTCCCCTTGTCTTTTGAGGGGGCTTCACTTGAAATTATTTTTCCCCATACTTTTTGTAGGGACCATTTATATATTTATATAAATTAATCATGTCCCCCCCGAAGCTGTCTTTTCTCAAGACTAAATAAGTTCAATTCTACTAACCTCTCCTCATAAGTAAGATGCTCCATTCCCCTTATAAGTTTGGTTGCTCATACTTGTACGCACTCTAGCTCCATTACATCTCTTCTATAAACTGGGGCCCAGAACTGAACAGCATATTTTAAGTGAGGTCGCACCAATGCTTTGTACAGCGGTAGAATTACATCCTTATCCCGCGAGTCCATGCCTCTTTTAATACTCGGCATTATCTTACTTGCCTTAGAGGCAGCTGATTGACATTGCATGCTGTTCTGTAGAATATGATCTACAAGAACGCCAAGATCTTTCTCAACAAGTGATTCTCCAAGTTTCTCTCCCCCTAGGACATATGATGCCTGTAGATTATTTCTACCCAGATGCAGAACCTTACATTTATCCACATTAAGCCCAATTTGCCAAGTGGATGCCCAAGCACTTAGTCTTAAAGGGAATAGCCTTTTTTTACTAGTTAAAACCAGTTACATATTTTTTCTTCTTAGCTGTTTTTATTTTCTGATTGTATTTTTTTTTTCATTTTTGTTGTCTATATAGGATTATGAGGGCAGCCATCTTGCCTGAGCTACTTTTAACAGCATTTAGAGAGATGCTTTACATGGGTATAGTATCCTATGGTAGGAGCAGACCCTTTGACTTCTATAGGAAAAATATATTATTTATATAAAGCATTAGGGTGTACAAAGATGGCGCTCCCATTACTTCCTGTCCAAGGGAAGTAATTGGAGCAAATCAATTGAGGTGAGAGTCAGACCTCAAAAGAGTCAACTACAAATCAATCTGAGAGTAGAGTTATATTCACTAGAAAAGGACTTATATCTAAAACTTGACTTTTAATAAAATATGGATAAATAATAGTCGTAAAACAGTAATGCTCCAAAAGTACCTTTGAGCTATATACAACTACCGATTTCTATAGTTTATTATACACACTGTCAAATGTCGTTAAACTACTTGACTTTCTCCCTAATCACCAATAAGATGTTTGGCGGGCAACTCACTGCATTTAAAAGGGCGTTGTTTAAGCATGGTAAAGAAAAAATTTTCCTGCAGTTCACAAACGAGACTTTGTATGGGGAAGAAACGTAGATTGGATCTTCCTTTAAAGACTTGGTCATGTTGGTTTTTGGGGCCTTCAGGGCTGGAAGATGTATTTTGGAAACTGTGGTTATCTTAAGCATATATGACGCCAATACAAAACATTATAGGGTTCACCAAGAGGATGTCGAAAACTTTGATTAAACTAATATCCCAGACGAGAGGCAGTACTTGTACGACAATGCTATGTTTTGCAGAGGGTTCAAAGGTTAAATGACAAGAACTGGTTGAGTTTTGAAGTCTTATACAGTGACTCATTGTCCACCTGTTTACAACTAATTTGATAGGCACTGTGACATGCTGAACCATCAGTACTACACTCTTTGACAAATATGGCTACAGCTTAGCATTTGAAGACCACACTGTGCCAACTCCTTTGAGAGTATTAGAACATTGAAAAACTGTAGTTCATTTACCACAATCTAATCCGCGAAACTTTAGAGCAGTTATTAAGATTGCGATAAAATTGCCATGTTCTGATATGATGTCTCGATTTTGACTGCACATTACGGATGTAGGCGTCAGAATTTGGCATCAACAACATGAAAGCATGGAATCATCCTGCCTTGTATCAACGGTTCAGGCTGGTGGTGGTGGTGTCATGGTGTGGGGAATATTTTCTTGGCACTCTTTGGGCCCCTTGGTACCAATTGAGCATCGTTGCAACACCTTGTGGAATCTATGCCACGAAGAATTGAGGCAGTTCTGAAGGCAAAAGGGGGTCCAACCCGTTACTAGCATGGTGTACCTAATAAAGTGGCCGGTGAGTGTAGATACCAAGACATACGCGATATTCTATAGGTATAAAAATACTTATACCAGCCACGGTGTCTAAATGAATGAGGAACGGTTCTGTGCACTGTTCCTCTCCCCTGATTGGCACCCTGTGAAATTAAGGATTGTTGGCTAGGTTGCCAACCGACAGGCTGCTTTAAATGTGGCTGTTGTTAATCCTGCCAGTGGGTAACATAAACTAATTTTCTCAACAGTTCAGTCACAAAGGAGACCTTTTGTATGAGAGACTTTGCAAATTGAAACAGTAGATTTGCGATCTTCTGTATAAAGCCACTTGGTCATGTCCCTGGGACTTTGTAGGTAAATCCTTCAGGGAGTGGAAGAGATGTATTTTGGAACATGTGGGTAATCTTAAACATAAATATGATGCCCCAATAGCAAAACATATGAATTTGTTCCACCAAGAGGATCTGAACAACCTTTGATTCACTATCTTGGAATTACTCCTCTTACCGCAACGAGGGAGGACATGGATAAACTTCTACTACAACACAAAGCTAAGTGAATTTTTAGATCAAGGTTGGTTGCACCAGAAGGTTTAAATGAACAATTGAACTATTGTTGATGTTTTTGAAGTACCTTATTCTGGGATCTCATTTGTCGCATGATTTTTATTTTTCGTGTTTTTAATTAATTTATATCCACTGTGACCATGCTGATAACATTGCCGTTTGTACTACACTAACCAGTTGACACGTATGGTTCCTTTACCCTTTTATTGAAACTTTCGTCACTTTTCCTGAGATACTTATCCACTTTAGCATGTGCTATAAAACATCTTATGAGATTGATATTTAGCTATACATTAACTAAAAATCCTGTTTAGTTGCATACTACCACATCTATTTTAATGGCCCGCGGTCCTTTAAACTTTAAAGCATCGTTATTTAAATATGCGATCAAAATTGCTTCATTCACTAATCACTAGCATAGTGTATTGGTCTGATGTTTGAGAGGTACTGCCCATGCTACGTCATTATGGCCGCCTCTCTTTATGGGTGTTTTTTTGGGCCATTACTTTGGACGCCTATGACGTCAGATGCAAGCAAGGCCTGTACTTCTTAATTATCCCGAGATGAGCATCTGAAATAGGCACTTTGCACCTCATGTATGAAAACTGTCTAAATAGGCACTTTGGGCCTCATGTATGAAAACTGTCTAAGTCTAAAACTCACTTTGTTGCCCATAACAACCAATCAGAGTAACCCTTTCATTTCATATAAAAAATGAGAGGGGCGCTCTGATTGGTTGCTATGGGAAACAAGGTGAATTTTAGACCTAGACAGTTTTCATACATGTGGCCCTTTGTGTGGGAAGATAACGCAACTGGCATGTTCTGTGCTTTAGACCATGAATGGCTTTGAGGATACTGTATGTATCAGGTACAATTATATCAGGTGGCAGTTTCTTCATTTTTTGGGTTGGCGACCACTGTTGCCTCTGTTTTATTCCTTAGTGGTAACTATTATTGCCTCTGTATTGTTGCCTTTATTGTGCCATTGTTGTCACTTTTCTCTTCCCTGATGAATTCTGCATTACCGCAGATGAAAACGCATTTGAAGTGATGCAGGACCAGTGAAGGGACTGTGATCACACAGGTTCACATGTGGGGCCTCTCTTATCAGGGAAAGTTCCACACTTTTTGGCCAGGAAGGTTACAGTGTAGGGGTGTAATAGAGACTTCTTTTATGTTCTTATTTACCCCTTTTTACTTTACCTACATGTTGTGTGAAGAGGAACAGTGTAAAGCATTGTCCCTCATTCATTTAGACACATGGGGCCACATGTATGAAAACTGTCTAGGTGTAAGACTTTCTTTGTTGCCCATAGCAACCAATCAGAGCTCACCTTTTATTTCATATAGTGCTCTGAAAAAATGAAATAAGAATTCTAATTAGTTGCTATGGGCAACAAAGAAAGTCTTACAATTAGACAGTTTTCATACAAGTCCCCTATGGTATCTAAAGGATTTACCAGCAGGGATCGGAGCTGGCTCCGATCCCTGCTGTTATCAGCTCTTCCTGACTGTTGGGGCATGTCCCCACGGCACTTGTTTGCGGCCGGTTTTTCAGACGGTTTGCGGTTTTGCAGACCATCTGAAAAACCGGCCGCAAACAAGCACAACTGGGCTCTATGGAAAAACCCGTTCAGCAGCCCCCAGTGCACGGGTTTTCCGCCCGGCGGTTTTTCCGCCCACGCCCGAAAGAGATTCTACATGCACACTCTTCCGTCCGGTTTTCGGGCAGAACATGTGCAAGTGAATGTTAAGGGGAAGGGCTTTTCTCCGCTCCTCGCGGAGAAAAGCCATCCCCTCCCCGGGACTGTGTGTATGGCACACAAACCGGACAAATTCCGGTCGGATAAACTGACCGGTGTTTGTCGATTGTCGTGTGAACGCACCCTTATTTATAAGGACTTGCTTTATCTGTATTAGTTACCTGCTTAATTTTCTTTCATCTCTACTTTTTACTATGTTTACATGACATTTTGGGGGCTTCAGAACTCTTTAATCATTTTCCATAAGCTATGATTTTAAAATACAATGGTCATCCCAGAACCAATTAATATTATCCTCTGTAGCATAGGAGCAGTCGTTGGATGCAAACAATCAGGATGAGAACAGTGGTTTTTGCATCATAATATAACTTGTTATGGTTTATGTATCTGTATGAGGTGGTAGACCTATACATATTGCTTTCTTTCCAATGTGTTTAATATATAAGAAGTTCTAGTCTATGCATACAATACACAATTCACAGTTGTATGATTAGCACTATTTCAAAATACTGAAAGGTTCTCATCAATAAGTTATGAACAGTTGACTGTTCCTGCTTTTTGGAAGAGTTCCTAAAAATGTTGCTGGACAAGTTTAGTAATTGCATGATATCATAGAGCTTGGTTAATGTAAAAGGTTATGTACTGTATATTTTGTATCTTGTTATGTTTTCTCATTCTGTAAGTAGAGTTCAGGCTTCTTGCCTCATAGTTTAGTCTGCACGCACCTGTTGAAGACAATCATTTACATTGACAACTCGTTTTCTGATCCCATCAGCAAAATAAATGTTTACTGAAATATAACATTGTTTGGTTTGGTGATGGAAACAATAACACGCTCTTTACTCCTACATAAAGAACAAAGAGCTTTGTAATTTAAAGCTAAACATATGAAGGCAAGCAATGTACACAATGGCTGTTGTGCCAATGGAAGGATATAGACATCCGTAGCAGAGGAAAACCGCAGGTAAACTGATTTTTATCTTTTGTTCTCACTTTTAAAGTATGCTTATTATTTCAAACACCAGCAAAAATCCAAAGTAAGTGCCATGTGCAGCACAGACAACAGCTAGATGGGCTGGGATTGACTTAGTAAGGTCCTGGTAGGTTGTCACGGGTATCTGAAACCATGTTGACTGCATCCCATAGCTGTTGATACTCAATTGGGTTCAAGTCTGGGGAATAAGACGGCCAGGATAGCACTTGGACGTCTTGATCATGCTCTTTTCACCAATCTCAGTAATGTCTAGCCATGTGTTCATCAGATCGTTTAGCTTGTAGCGTTGGAGACCCCACGGCATCTCACTAGACTGCTGCTGAGACCCATTCCGCACCCTGCGTGGTATTGCTGGTTTGTGTGGAAGACGGAATCACCATGTGGGTTTGCTCGTTGATTTTGTGCACTGGTACGTAGACTCAGACACAGACACTCTCAACATCAAGGATCTTGTAGGCTTTACTCACGGATCAATACACTTCTTGTCACAGCACATAACACAGCATTTTACACCGCACAATACTCGTCTTCACTGCACAAGTGCTCCTCACTTGTCTCTTACTCAGCAGCCTTTCACCATTTAGACTCTTCAGCCTCAGGTTTAGCGGTCATGCCTAAAGGTCATGCTTAAGCCATGCCTCATTTTTAGATACTTGTAACGCTTCCCTGAGACAATCTAGGCAGGCCTGCTTCTCACTTTCCTCAGGACACTTCACCAACCTGCCCTGGTCTCACTGTGCTTCCTTAGAACACTTCCCATTCTTTCCTGATTTCACTGTGCTTCCTCTTACATGGACTCTCTCTTGGTTCTGTAAGTCTAGGAGCTGCTGTAGTGACTCCACCCTGCCCTGCACCACCGCCCGCAAGTGAGATTGAGACCCCTTTTTTTTTTTTTTACTGGAACAGGAGTGTTTAAAGGGGGTTTTCTCACTACAAAGGTCATATCTGTAATGATGGGGACAGTAAAAATAAGCACTTTTGCAATTGGTTTACATTACCTAAATCATGTAATATAGCATATATAAGCTAATCTGTGCGTTTATAGCTATTTCTGCAGCAAGTGGTCGGGCGTTTCTGTGACTGGCTGACTGAGATTTCATTCAGCCTGTTGGGACATGTCCCCTGGATGGGACACACCCACTGTGCTGTGATTGGCTGCCTGCACTTTGTGTTTACTCCACTCTGAGCTGTGGAAAATGAAAGTGAAACTAGCTGCCTGTGATGGCTGCTGGCTGTATAATAAAGGCTGTCTGAGCTCCTCTCTGCTCATCTCCTAGTAATAGCTCTATGTAAAGGAACTGGGCAATTACTGAGTCTCTAGCTGCTAGACTCACTCTCCCCCCCTATAACACAGCCTTAGACAGTATGTTCCCATCACCCATATATCACTGCTTTATACAGTCTGCTCCCCTCTGTCTCCTGCCTAATAACAGAGGGGGGACAGCAGTTTGCAGTTTCAAGCCCTCCCCTTTCGCACCCTCCAAACCGTTGGTGGTCTAAAACAACGTCCGGCAGAAAATCTGTGCAGTTGGGACTGCTGCACGGATTTTCTATATAAGTATATGGGGAAGCATTGCTCATCGGTTTTCAGACGGTTTGCGGAGATTAACCGGTGCCGTGGGGACAAGCCCTTTCTGTGTAACGCTACAACCCTTCCTCTCTATCTTACACTGACTGGCTGCAAACCCAGCTACCCTGTCTCCCTCACAGGTTAACCCTTTCATTATCTGTTCCAATGAATTATGCATATAAATATATATATACAAATATACATCTCATTCTTTCAAGCTAAGCTCCTATGATATAATAGGATTGTTAGTTTTTTCTAATATAAAGACTTTGGGCCACACGTATGAAACTTGGCGCAGACACTTCAGTTCTAAATTGATATAGAGGAGTGTAGTGTGACAGGATGTATGAACCTGTTGTATGTGGATTCATAAATCTGGTGTATAGTATGCCATGCATAACATAGCATAGCATATCTTTGGCGCAAAGTATATCTTTGGAGGACCACATATCTTTGGCACAAGTTTTGTTGTATACATTTATAGAACAAGGCTACAACAGTTCTTTGGCGCAAGATACGGCAAAAACATGGCATAGTCCCATTTATACATGACACCCTTTTATCCCTATAATCACTGAAGCAAGCTCTGCTTAAACACCTAAAGGGTTAGAGTGGTTGTCCAGATGTTTTAAAAAAAAAAAATTGAAGCGACTGCTGCCGAGATTAAAAAAAGGACTCATACCTTCCTCTTTACCTCCATTCCCGTACTGACTCTGCGGTCCATCTGTCCCTGCACTTCATTTATCTGTGCCAGCGGCCATCAGATTGTCACTGCGGCAGTCGCTCCTTGGCTGCAGTGCTCATATACCACTGCCTGACATTACAGTTCAGATGTCATTTCATATGAGAAGGACTGTCTGGAACCTTTTTTCTTTGGTACTTTAACATGGACATCGAGTTTCAAATGTGGTTAGACATGCACCCAGTCTCTAAGGGCATGTCCCCACGGCAAGGGTTTTCGGCTGTTTTTTCAGGCTGTTTGTGGTTTTGCAGACAGCCCTGGAATAATAACGTCCGAAATTTAGCACTAAGGGGCTCTTAATGGAAAACCCGTTCAGCAGTCCCCATGCACGGGGGTTTTCCGCCCGTGTGGTTTTTCCGCCGCAAAGAACATTCATCAAGCACAATCTTCCGTCCGGTTTTCGGACGGAATCTGTGCAAGCCAATGTGAAGGGGGAAGGCTTTTCTCCGCTCATCGCAGAGAAAAGCCCCCCCCCCTCCCTCGCGGCCGTGGGGACGCCCGCAAAACAGTGCAAATGCCGGTCGCATAAACCGACCAGTATTTGTCACTTGCCGTGTAAACAGCCCCTGACGCTGCTGAACTCTATATATGAATTTACTATCTAGTTCCGTCATTGCTGCTGCATCCTGCCGCTACCAAGTGACTACTATAAGGAACATGATTCAGGGATCTGCACAGCTAAATCTAAGGGAGTAGTTTTTCACAATCAATGCAAACACTATAGTGCACAGATTAAAGGGGATTTCCACTTAGAATTGTTTATATGTTTTGTATATGACAGGAAATCATAACATTTTCTAATATACATATATTAAAATTCTGCTCCTGTACCTCTGTTATACCAATGCCGTAGGTACCTGTCTAGAAAAAAGAATGGTCTAGCCTACATTACAGTCCATAGTAATGGGTCCAATGAACTTACTGTATGAACTAAACAGTCATGTGACCACCACAGATAAAATTGTATGTTATGTGACCTGTGATATCCAGATTATACTGTTAATATGTGCAACATGGTTTTAGCACAACTTACCAATGAGCTATGTTTCTCTAAAGGAAAAAAACTATCAACCATTTTTAACAATCATATTTTGGAATTCTGGCTGTTTTGAAAAAAACTTTTCTGTTCATAAAGAAATTCTGAGGCTTCGTCAATTTTTACAAGTTGTTGGTGAATCTATGTTGCAATTAGACCCTAGCCTTATCATGCTAAAATAATCCTACAGTTTCTACCAGGTCTGTGGAGTTGGTAAGCCAAATCTCCGACTCTGACTCCTCAATATCTCTGTCTCCGACTCTGACCCCCTCATAAACGGGCATGTTTATAGTGTTAACTTTCTTATGTAGTAAATGTAACTTCAGCTTTTTATAAATCTTTTGATACAATAATAAAGCTATTTAGGTAGAAGACACAATGACAAGCAAAATGGCAACAAATGTTTTGACTTTTTACTTTCAGGTAGTGTTGAGCGATTGCGTTGGGCTATCGAAGAACTCGAGTCGATTGTGATAGGTCGGCCCGCTATCGATAAGGTTTTTCGATAGTGAGCAGTCGATTTTATGAGCGATTACCATTAAAGTCTACTGGGAGAGCAACAAAACCTTCATTTATTGACTACCCAAACAAGGCGAAGGTGAAGCTGAAATTAACATCCACAACAGTCAAATGATACGTGATACATCTTAGGCAAATCATTAGGTAACAGAAAAGTAAGTAACAGAAAAAAAGTCACAGAAATTTATATCCTGTCTTGTTACCACAGCGCAGACCCATTTAAAACCTGCATCACCACAAATTAAAAAGCGCAGAAGGCAGTTATGATTTGTACCATCATCTTACTTGAACTGGACATTGAATTTCCTGTCCTGGAACGCAGCATGAGCCAAACACTGCATGACCCCCACATTGAAAAGTGCTGCAAAAAGGAGTCTTTCAACCACCATTTTAGATGAACTGGAACACTAAACTATATCTGATCCTGTTCCGCAGAATGACCATTACAACCTGTCTGACCACAGTTTAAAAAGTGCCGGAGAAAGGAGTCTTTCAACCACCATTTTAGTTTCACTGGACATTGACTATACATGTCTGGGCCAAGCATGAGCCCAAACCTGCATGACCCCCACATTTAAAAAGTGACGGGAGAAAAGACGACTTCAACCCACCATTTTAGTTTCACTGGGTCATTGACTTTACCTGGTCATGGCCACAGACATGAGCCCCAAACCTGCATGACCCCCACATTTAAAAAGTCGCTGAGAAAAAGAAGTCTTTTCAACACACCATTTTAGTTTCACTGGACATTGACTATACCTGTCCTGGGCCACAGCATGAGCCCCAAACTGATGAGCCCACTTTAAAAAGTGCGGAAAAAGGAGACTTTCAACCACCATTTTAGTTTCATGGACATTGATATCACCTGTCCTGGAACGCAGCATGAGCCACAAACCTGCATGAACCCCAGATTTAAGAAGTCGCAAAAAGGAGTCTTTCAACCACCATTATAGTTGAAACTTGGACTCTTACTATATCTGTCCTGTACCGCAGAATGACCCATTAAACCTGTCTGACCCACAGTTTAAAAAGTGCGGAAAAAAAGGGTTCTTCAACCACCATTTTAGTTTCAATGGACCATTGGACTATACCTGTCCTGGAAACGGCAAGCATGAGCCCCAAACCTGCATGAACCCAAGATTTAAATGTTGCCGCAAAAAGGAGTTTTCAACCACCATTTTAGTTGAACTGGACACTAACTATATTGTCCTGTACGCAGAATGACCATTAAAAACTGTCTGACCCACAGTTTAAAAAGTGCCGGAAAAAAGGAGTCTTCAACCACCATTTTAGTTTCATCTCGACATTGACGATACATGTCCTGGGCCACTGCATGAGCCCCAAACCTTCATCATGACCCCACACAGTTTAAAAAGTGAGGAGGGGAAAGGAGACTTTCATGACATTTAGTTCACTGGACATTGGACTATAACTGTACTGGGCCACAGCATGAGCCCCTAATCCTGCTGACCCCCACATTTAAAAATTGTGCTGGAAAAGGAAGTCTTTCAAACCACCCATTTTAGTTTCACTGGACATTGACTATACCTGTCCTGGGCCAAGCATGGAGCCCCAAACCTGCATGCCCCCACATTTAAAGTGCCGGTGAGAAAGGAGACTTTTCAACCACCATTTTAGTTTCACTGGACATTGATCTATATCTGTCCTGGACCACAGCATGAGCCCACAAACCGGCTTGACCCCCAACATTTAATAAGTGCTGGGAAAAAAGGAGTCTTTCAACCACCATTTTAGTTTCACTGGGACCATTGACTTAAACTGTCTGGGCAACAGCATGAGCCCCAAACCTTTGCAATGCGACCCCACATTTAAAAAGTTCGGAAAAAGGAGTCTTTCAAACCACCATTTTAGTTTCACTGGACATGTGACTATACCCGTCATGGAAAGCAGCTTGTGCCCCAAACCTGCATGACCCCCAGATTTTACAAAGTGCCGCAAAACAGGAGTCTTTTCAACCCCATTTTATTGAACTGGACACTAACTATATCTGTCCTGGATACCGCAGAAATGACCATTAAACCTGTGCCTGACCAAACAGTTAAAAAGTGCCGGAAAAAGTGAGTCTTTCAAACACCATTTTTAGTTTCACTGGACATTGGACTATACATGTCCTCGGGCACACTAGCATGGAGCCCAAACCTGCATGACCCCACATTTAAATGTGCGAAAGGAGTCTTTCAACCAATTTTTAGTTAACTGGACATTGACTAACCTGTCCTGGGCCACACAGCATGACCAGGGCAGGTGTTACAGTGGGTGCGGTGAAATGCCCAGGCTGGCGTCGTCTTCCTATTAACACGCTCAGGTTTTTAAATGCCTGATGAAGCCAGCAACGAACAACTTGTCGTGCTGAGAGAGTGCGGAAGCGGAAGTGTGAGAACTCCAGACCTTCCTCTGTACACAGTCAATACTGGGTAGCCGCTTGCATCCGTATGAGTGTGGACCAATTGAGCTTCAACTTGGAGAATACTGGTCGGTTAACGCTCCTGTTCACCAAGGTGCCACTTTTATCTAGGCATTTCTTTTTATCCTTTTACTCAACGTTGCTGGAGGAAATGGTCTCTGACTTTGTTATCTGTCTGTGCTCCCTACTCCCATGTTTCTGAATATCCTACATATGGTCACGTTTTTACTGTACCTCCCTTGTGTACAAATTCAGAGAATTTTTTTAACAGCTATTTTGTACATGCAAGTTTTTTAGTTAGTACTTTAATTCTAGAAAACACACATTTCTTAAATAGGATGGATTCCCAACCATGTCTTTGTTTCTCATTTTTTCATTTTATAAAATGGGATTTCTCAATACAGGGATTGATCGCGATGTTAAAGATCTTGCAAAAAAAAATTCATTTTGCAATATTTGTCCATTAACAGTGTTCTACCTTATTCATGTTTTGACCAGCACTTCACCCTTGAGCCATTTTTCTTGACACAATTGTAGAAGAACAAAATGTTGAATAGAAAAACATTTTTTACGAATAAGGATCCTGTAGTATAGCTGATGTCACAGCAAAATGCCCCACAAAAATTCAAAGGCATGACCACTTGAGCCAACTTTTGTGTCCATATTGGTGAAGAACAAATTCTGTTAGAAACAAACTTTTAGAAATTTTAGAATAGGACCTGTAGGTTTAGCTGCATGTCACAGCAAAATTGCCCCATAAAATTCAAAAGATTGAACCTTGAGCCACCTTTGGTCAAATTGTGAGGGAACAAATGTCTGTTAGAAAACACAACATTTTTTAGAATAGGACCTGTAGTTATAGCTGCATGTCACCGCAAAAAGCTCCCCAAAAATTCAATAAGGCATTGACCTTGAGCCACTTTGGTCAATTGTGAAGAAACAAATGTCTAGTTAGATAACAACTTTTTTTTTTTAATAGGAATCTGTAGTATTGCTGCATTTCAAAGCAGCATGACCCAAAATATTAGAAAAAGGACTTCTCAGCACTGTTAAAAAATGTGAGGGAGAAATGACACTTAGAGCCACATTTCTATTCCAAAGGACCATAATGTATAGCTGTAATATCACAGCAAATGACCAAAACCATTGACAATGCGAATACTTCTTATAGATAAGTGAGTAAATGAAATACGGTGTTGTCATGCAAACCTTGCTGTCTTTTACAGTCTCTCACAGTCAAATAAACATCAAAAAGAACTGTTGGGGAAAAGAGAAATAATATTGCAGTAGAAATGATCATTTTAAAAAAAAAAGTTTTCAAGTGGACCATTTCTGTTTGAAAAAGGAATGTGAAGTTAGACCGGCACAACTAATCGGTGACCTCGGCAATTGGGGCCACAACATCATCAGAGTTCCCATGCCTGATATCATCTTATGAAAGTCAAACGATCACATTATCTGTGGGAAAGTCCGGATGAGTTTGTCTGTAATGACTCCTCCAGCTTGTTGCTGAAAGGTCCGATCAGATATGACGCTGGTCTGCTGGGCAGGAAAAAAACTCTATTGGCGTGACGTAGCCAGTCGGGCATTCGACAATTTTGGTTACCCAGAAGTCTTTTGGGTTCCGGACACATGCAAAAAAATCGGTGTTGAGAAGCATGGATAGTCGTGCACCATGATTTAGTGATATCTGTGTGTTGGATGGTGCCCTGATTGCATGCGTTGGTGACGGTGGTAAACAAAGATTCCAGGAGGTCACCCATATAGGCTTCTGCCACCTTGCCTGCTGCTGCCGCTCGCCTACTTGGCACTCTACTGCTGTCACGTCGCTGATGGTGTTCCAACCGTCGACATTTGGGGAAGTGAAGCAGACGCAACAGTTGTCTACAGTGATCAATCATCCCAATGGTCTCCATTTCCTGCATTTTACTTCTCTATTTGGGTGGGTGAAGGGAAAGTGCTGATATTTTGGTTTGTAACAGGGATCCAGGAGGGTGGCCACCCCAGTTACTGTTGTTCATGTTGATGGCCTTTAAGAGAGGATCATGTTGGAGGGGAATGGAGCATTCCATGCACATCAATGTGAGGATGGAGCCTTGATTTCCCAAGCCTCTGGGTCGAGGGGCACTAGCAAATGATCTTCCTCATCTTCTTCCTAACCGCACTCAAAGTCGGCGCAACCCTCTTTTCCAGGACGTAGGGACGGTCGGTAACATCGGTGTCTAGGAATACCTCCTCTCCTCTCTCCTCCTCCTCCGCTAGCCTCCGGCACAGCTTCAACACTGCCTGGCTTGCCTGAGATGATGCCACAACTGGAGAGCTGATGCGCCCACATTGCACTAGCTCTGGACACCCGAAACCAACTGCCTAATGCATGACGATGAGTATTGTTTGATAATCTGTCGGGCCTGTGGATTTGACGGACGAGAAAGGCTCCGTGGTCCGCAAGCTGTGTCCGTCTCCTCCTCCATCGCTGGCGGGATTGTTGTTTCAGAGGTGTCCAACGATCGTTCCAGAACTAAGATCACCACACAATGCTCATGCTGGACAAGGGCATTGTCAGCACTGACCCATTTGGTGGCTTCTTTCAAAACAGGCAAGGATTGGGGCAAGAGCTCTTCCCCCTGCCTACACTTCTCGGTGGTTCAAACCCCGAGGTCCGTACCGCTGCTTTGGCAGGCATGTGTCACTTCGTACTGCGTATTGCATTGCGCTCTGCTGCCACAATCGCTGGAGCATGTGGAGGGTGGAATTCCAGCGTGTTGCCACGTCAACAATGAGACGGTTGACGGGGAGGCCGAGCTGACGCTGCAACGCAGCCAGGCGGGACGAAGCAGGGTGCGAACGGCGGAAGTGCGAACTCGGACCTCGAGCCTTCTTCAGCAGGCAGTCCAGACCCGGGTAGCTCTTTAGAAATTTCTGGACGACAAGGTTCATGACATGTGCCAGGCAAGGGATGTGCTCCAGCCTACCGATCTTAAGGGGGGGCCAGCAGATTTCGCCCGTTATCGCACACCACCTTGCCTGGCACAAGGTTCTTGTCACCCAGCCAGCGCTCGGTCTCGTTGCTTAGAGCCGTCCACAGCTCCTGACCTGTGTGTGGACGGTCTCCAAGGCAGATTAATTTCAACACGGCCTGGTGTCTCTGGGCAAGTGATGCCACCAGAGGACCTTGGGGGAAAGAGCCCTGCACCATCCCTGCGGTTTTGAAGAGCGTGCGCCGAGCCTGAGAGCCACCGTCACCCCCAGAGACATCCACCCAGCTCACCCAGTGAGCTGTCACAGAGATATAGCGGCCTTGGCCGTGCTTACTAGTCCATGTGTCGGTGGTGAGATGGACTTTTCCGGACACAGATGCAGACAACGCGCTTGAAATTTTAGATGACACGTGGCTGGCCAGGGCAGGGACGGCTTTTCTGGCAAAGAAATGCCTGCTCGGCATCTGGTATTGGGGGCAGGCGAGGGCCATGACGTGGCGGAACCCATCTGTGTCCACCAGACGGAAAGGCAACATTTCCAAGGCCAAAAGCCTGGCAATGCCGACATTCAGGCTTTTGGCTTTGGGATGGTTTGGGTTAAAGTGTTTCTTCTGCTCCCAACCTGGAAGACAGAAGGCTGGCTGCTAGACTGGCGCTGTTACGGCGTGCAGGTCGTCAAACTGGCGGAAGGAGAAGGGGTAGGATGGGTCTCTGGTGGTGCTGGTGGTACTCGGGCGACGGTGGAGGCTGAAGCGGAGGCTGATCCCTGATCATGACTCTGAGAGACATGGGCAGCTGAGGAACGCTTGGTGGTGGCGGAGGAGGAGGAGGAGGCGGAGACAGAGGGTGTGACAGTGGTTGGAGGCCCGGCGTCGGTCTGGCCTTTTTTGGCCAAGTGTTCCCTCCATTTCAACTCATGCATTCGCTGCATGTGACTAGACATGTTGGTGGTGGTTAACCACTTAAGGTTCTTGCCTCTACTTATGCGTTTACGGCAAAGGCGGCATATGACATCGCGGGGTGAATCAGAGGCTTGCTCAAAGAAGGCCCAGGCTTGAGAGGTCCTGGACCTTTTTGACGGCGATAAGCGAGGAGCGGGGTTTGCGCTGACCGTGGCTGGCGGAATCATATCAGCGGACTTCTGCGACCGCCCTCTCCCTTTTTGTGGCGGGACCCGTATTGACACTACCCCATCGTCTTCCTCCTCGTCCACTGATGAAGCGCTCGCAAGCAAATTCTGCGGAAAAGACCAGGATGGATCCGCCATGTCGTCATCATCAACATCAACAAAACAAGAGACGTTGTCGTGCTGACTTTCTGCATCCAGAAGCTGCGGGCAACAAGCAAGGGGCACGCAAGGCGTTGCCGACCGCCCCGGGATTTTTGCCCATTGACGGCTTCCTTCACTCCCCCTTTTGGCATCGTAACTGGGGTAGGCGACTAAAAACATCCTTTTT